>JADLZN010010774.1:0-28040 GCA_018155175.1 Sinocyclocheilus anophthalmus
ACGTAGGCTATTTGTAATGTTCCTCTTTTCCTTATTATTAATCTTTATTGTTAATCATTAAATGTATATTTATAAGAAATGTGATTTATATGTAAAGTGTATAGGCTAATTTAGTTCAGTGATGTTCTACAGTGTTGTAATCTTTTGTGTTTTCTACATTTCTTTGTGTAAACCACACAGACACACACCCACACCCTACACACACACACACACACACACACATGACACATAGCTACACATGAACGCACTTTTCAAACAGAAGCTTGTAACGCACATGATATCAGTCACAGCATATAATGACTACTAAAAATTACAAATTATATATAATTTTCTTTCAAATAAAAGGAAAATAAGGTGAGTCGAATCCAAGCAGCTCTAAAAGATTCTAGAACAGTTCTGCATCCTTCTGAAGGCTGTGTTTGCGGTGTTGCTTTGACCTTTTAAACATGCTAATTACACAAACAAAAGTTTTAGCGTACTGTCTCTGGAAATATCAATCGTGATTGATCAGCCTTTATTTTTTTATTGTAGACGTTATTACTAGGCGAAGTGAAATTTGCTGAAATATCCACGACATAGGCTACAGTAAGAGTGCATGGTTTATCTGTCCATCAGTTTGAGTTTGTTACTATAACAACAGTAGATCAAACAATCATTTTAAAACACTAAAAACTTATGTCGATATAACGAGATATTAAGTCGTTATAACGAGAAAACAACTCTCGTTATGTCGATATAATGAGAAAATTAAGTCGTTTTAACGAGAAAACAACTCTCGTTATGTCGATATAACGAGAAAATAAGTCGTTATAACGAGAAAACAAGAAGGAAAAAAATAAGAATGCATGGCCGCTTAGAACTTCCGTAAGTTTGCAAATAGCCCCGCCTTTTTTGATAGAGGCTATTTACAGTAGCTCTCAACCAGCAATGTTTATAGGGATAGTTAAGAATGGTATTTATCATAGCTTCAGTTGCCGTAATGGTAAAGTGCGGACCGTGGTCTTTTTAACGCGATCGACCCGGGTTCAATTCCGCCTGTACCGAACTTTTTTCTTTCTTTCCTTTTCAAATCTCTATCCACTCGAAAGGCATTTATTGTCAATAAAAAGAAGGAACAATAAAAAAGTGAAGATAAAGGATGGGTAGGGGTAGGGAGGGCTTTATTGTACCAGTAAGGTGGCATCCATTTAATAACAATTAATTTGTTCTGTCTGGTACAGTATTTTCTCTGCTTGTCCGACTATTCTCTCCTCTTTGTGTCCGTCTTCAGTGATGATCACTACGTTTGTGTTACCGAATTGCATCCTGTCAGGAATAACCTGCCTGCGCTGTTTTTAACCTGCTCATTTTTGATTACTGTCAGTTATGCTGGCGTTGCCAGACATTGAAAAACAAAACAAAACAATCTAAAGATAAATAAACCGCAATGAGTCCAAATCTTGAGTCATGGAGATAATAGAAAAATATCGCTGTCCCTAACTTGCAACCTCCCACTTTATTCACTTATTATTCACCTAAATTAAGTGTGTGTGTGGGGGGGGAGGCAGCGGCTATTTGCAGTAAGTGTAAATAGAGATAGAGGCAATTTATACTAAGTGAAAATAGCAGTATTTTTAACAATATGCTATTTACACTAAGTGCAGATAGCGATAGATTATATTTACACTATGTTAAAATAGCAGGTTTTTTACTATCAAGTATACTACTTGTTGCATATAGTGGCAATTATCTGCACTTCAGTTTTGTAGTACATTATAAAACAGTATGCAGTATTGAGTGTAAATTATCATTTTAATTCAAATTATTAAATGGATGCCCACCTTATTGGGACACCTACCCTAACCCTACCCGATACTTCATTTTCAAACTTTCAATTGTTTTCCTTCATTTTTATTGAAAATAAATGCCTTTCTGATGTGATATGAGATTTGAAAAGGAAGAAAAAAGTTCGGTAAAAGGCGGATTCGAACCCGGGTCGATCGCGTCAAAAAGAACACGGTGCGCAATTTACCATCTACGCCACTGAAGCTAACGATTAAATGTTGTGTTTTATAGTGTTGACTATCCCTATAACACATTTGAGGGTGGAGCTACTGTAAATAGCCTCTATCAACAAGGCGGGCTATTTGCACTTAGTGAAAAAAATCCATAGACGCTTATAATGTGTGTATCTGGCAACTCGACTGAGGCTGAGCCCGCTTCCTCAATCACAACTCGCTCAAGGGATGGGGCCATGTAACCTTTTCACGATGATAGTATATATATTTTTTAACCCTATATGTTATTCTTATAAACTCTATCTCAGACTGACCGTTAAGTCAAGTTTTGGATTTACTTGACCTTGGTGATCCAGGGACTGTCTGTCTGTCTGCCTGACTATCTATCTATTAGGGCTGTGCAATTAATCGGCCTTTACTACACAGAGCCGTATTTCAACCTGACAATTAGGCAATATCGCGTTCATTATCGCAGATAGAATCGCCTGCGATAATGAACGCGATATTGTCCTAATTGTCAGTGAACTACGGCTCTGTGTAGTAAATGCTGCTCCATCTGAAAGCAGGTGATGGAGATTTACTACTAATCACGGAACCAGCTTTACTGACGAGATGCGCATGACAATCGCATGCGATTAATTGCACAGCCCTACTATATATCTATCTATCTATCCATCCATCTGTCTATCGACTATTTCTTTCTGTCTATCTATCTATCGATTATTTCTATATATCTATCTACTTATCTATCTATGTTCGGTATGCCATGAGAGTATCGCGATACGTATCGTGGGTGGTGTATCGCGGTTTTTCCGTATCCTTTGTATTTCAGTTTATAATGAAGTTTATAATAATTACCTTAAGTTCCTACCCCTACTTTAAAGTCTTTAAGGCTGTACATCAATAATATCTCATATTTAGCTCATTATTATATTCTATTATATTCTCCTAACAACTTTATGTACACACACAATATCAGATTGTATACTTCTAGCTGCTCAAATATTTGTCAGTGGTAAATATTTTTGTTGGACATTCTGACATACAGACTTACTCTTCCAACAAATCCAGAGATTCTGTTGGACTAGATGGCACATAAACTATGCTTCTAGATGGTGACATTGCCTAGATCGCCTTCTCTGCCAGAGACGTTGACCTTGACGGAGACAGCGATCTTGGCGGAGATGGCGATCTTGGCAGAAACGGTGACAGAGCCTGTGACCTTGACGGAGATTGCATTGTGAATGGAGACAGTGCTCCGGTCTCAGATGTATGTGAAGTTGGCATTCTGGTTGAAAGTACTGCCTAAAAACACAAAAAATTGTACATGTACACCTCAGGTAGATCCATAGACTACATTGCAACACTATTTTGACGTCACAGGAGATCACACTTAATTTACTCCCACCCCACACAATTAAGTGAATGATACTGGAGTTATTTTGACTTTTAACTATATTTATTACTTGTAGCTACCATAAGCTGACTGTTATAGTTTATTATTTATTATAATTTTAATTTGTGTATTTTTACATTTTCTCCACTGCCCAAGCATAGATACAGGCCTATAGACCAATTTAGAGTAGACGTCACAGTTACGTCACTTGCAGCTGCGCGCGCATAGTGGTAGCAGAAAAACACTGGGAACAAGTGGAGATAAATGGGTAAAATCCATGGAATAAAGAAAACATTTTTTTGTGCATTTTGATGTCAAGATCGGAATGCAAATATTTTTATAGAATACTGTCTGTATACTGTCTGCTAAACGCAGACGTTTAAATGGACAAAATGGATGAAAACTGCTATGATTACTCTACTTTTAAAGCATAAATTTGATTTAAACAATAGGTCTACATAATATTCACATATGCTGTTCATAGGGGAGTTATTACCAGCCATTGTCAGCATTGGTACTCTACCTTTGGTACATGTTTGGACAGTAACAGAATACTGCCAACATTTCTGTCATTATTCTTAAACTTAATGTAAATTATGTTTGCAACAGCAAGGTTTCTGAAGTGGCCTGGATGGCTGTGAGACCCCTGGGTGCGTATGCCAAAAGCAACTACGATCGCAATTCCATCGTTATCAATTGAGTTCAATGGAACTAATGACATATAGCCTACTAACGATGCTTGAAACAGCTGGGAAATTTAAATTGTATAGGCCTACTGCAATTATATGGATGTTTTACCATTCATGGGTTATTAAAGTTAACTAAAACGATTAAAATATTTCTGTTGATTGAAATAGGCTACAGCTGAAACAAAATAGTCCTATAAGCAATTTTATGACGGAGAAAACAGAATAAAATCACATATAAAAATGAATAAATAGCCCTATTCGCGAAATATATTTGACTTAAAAAATTAACAAATTAACAACAAGAAAGATATTTTTTTCCCCCTAACCTAAAGGGAACTTTCTATTTACGTTCCTAGAAGGTTCCCAGAAAGTTCTCTGAAGGTTCCTGGAACGTTCTCCTAACCTCTTTACTCCGATACTGCTGCTGTACGCCAGTGACCATCCAGCACCCCCCGAGTCTCGTGGAGCGGCATGGAGGACGGATATAGACCTCAAATCAGGGGCTGATTTGGAATTGGGGGACCCAGGCAAATATAGAACTAGGGCCCTAGACATTTGCACACATTTTCCTAGATCAACCTCGAGGTTCCATTTTGTTGTTTTCAGCGTAAGCCTGTGTGCAAAGGCTGTCTAATTCTAAACTTTAAAATACATTTATTTTGAGTTGTTTTAACTACAAATTTAAATAAAACTGAAAAAATAATTAAAAGGCAATTATACATTTACACACCTAAAATACATATATCAAGAGCATGCTCACAGATGAGAACAAAACAGCGTTGGATGAAGTGGATTAAAGCCCTGCACGGGTCTCAAATATAGGCCTTATAGCCCGTCTTTTTTCCCCTTTTCCCAAAAAAAGCTTATACTACTGTTTCAGCTATTCAAATAGTTCAGCTTTGTATGTAATGGAAAAGTGATTATATTTCGTTTCGTTTTTTTATAAAGTAAATTTAGAAAAACATTTGGAGTATTTTTGTTTCGTTAAATGTAAGTTATTTTGTTTTTTTAAGTAAAGGCCAGCGGCATATACGTGAATGATCATAGCTATAGCTATGTTTGATCAATTTAGACCTCTCAATCTCAGGACTTGCCTAAAATAAAATCTATAAAAAACAGTTCAAGTATATCACAATGTTAGTTTAAATGTTTAACCTATATAAATGTGCATATCCAATAGTTTGCACGGAGAGTGGAAGCTGAAGTGCCCGTGAGGCGCCAGTGCGATCACTTGCATTTTTTTTCTAACAGTGGAAACAACTTAATACGCAGTCATTTTTGCTCATAAAGGTAAGAGTAATACATCATTCTAAACTGTAAAGGGTCTAGTTTTATTTGTGTGCACTCACAATATCAACAAAACGTTGTGCTTTTATAAAATAAAGAAAACAAACGCTTTCTGCCGTCTCGGGCTTGAACAGGAGCACTTCACAATGATGAACCTAAACTCAGACATGATCAAAAATATAGAAAGCTTTAAATTACTACTTTAAAACGAAATAATTCAAATCGAAAATAGACTCCTAATAAAATAAACTCTTTCATCATGTAATCCCTGCATTTCTCTCTAAGGCACATCCAATTAGGAGATGGCGAGTCATTTTTTCATCACTATAATTGATGGAAGGCCCGATTATAATTTGCGTTTTATTTTATAATTCCATACAGTTAAAAAATAAACACTAATTATAATGGCATATATGTAAAACTTTGTCCTATAATTGTATAGCTGCTTTTTCAGATTTTTATCTTGCTCTGTTCTGAATACCTTAAAATTTAAAGGATTTGCTGCAACGCAATTTTGTATGATATGTTAATTATTTATTTTTTTATCCATGCAGCAAATGCTTTAAAAAAACAGCTTTAAAATTACTTTATTGTATTTCAGACGCTTTTAAAGTACTTTTTCAAAAATTGTCATGAATTCGTTGTAGCCTATTCCCATTTGTAAAATAGCCAACAAATTAATTGTTGTAGGCTAACCCGATCTCATGAAAGTGCGTATAGCACGATTTTCTTTTCAAGTAATAATCATAAAGTTGAAAATAAAGTATCGGGTAGGGTTAGGGTATAGGTGTAGGGAGGGCTTTTGTTCCAATAAGGTGGCATACTTTGATAAAAATTTACACTCAATAAGTTGTTATTGCATACTGTTTTATAATGTATTACAATACCGAGGTGCAGATAATTGCCACTATTTGAAATAAGTAGTATAAATAGCAGAAAATCCTGCTATTTTAACAGTGTAAATAGAATCCATTGCTATTTGCAAGTCGTCATTTACTCCCAATATCTGATCCACTGAAAGACGCAGTGGATTACGTTTGTTTTAGAAGGTAGTGTATGTCATGTACTTTGGCCACCTCTGATTTTTTTTATATAGTAGCCTTATGTGTTTGTTGGTCATTGTACGAGTGACCTCTAGTGGCAGGATGCGACAAGACACCTATTTTAACAGTTATTTTCCTCTTTGTGTCATTATTTGTTTGTTTGGCAGTTTGCATGTTTCTTTAATGTTAATGTTCATTCATTAGAATTGTCGTCCCAGTGATTCATCACTGTCAGCAGGCGAATATGATGAATTACATTCACTGTCGCTGAAACCGAGCAGTAAACAGTGGATGTACAAGCGAAGTAGTTTCGCCCATAATAAGTTTTATGGAAGTTATTTTAATAAAACACTTGACTGATGTTATGAAGTGAATTTGGAGTAAAACATGTCATTATACTTTTGTTGGACAACAGGTTTGTAATCTTTCCTTGTGTTTTCATGGTAACCAATTAGCAAGGAAGGCTAACATACAAAGCCAGTTAGCCCTATACTTAACAATCAAATTAATTCAGCATATTAATGTATTGTATTACCATGTGGACTCTGATTAGATGGTTGAGGGGTACTCATGTTTATGTAATGATCTGTTTAAATTAAGATATCTCCAAATACATTCTCACTAGTTCTTTATGAGGTTGAAGATATCGCCAAATGAACAAGGATAAGTAGTTATTTTGTTTTTGATATCATCTTTTAATTTCTGACTAGTAATTATTGCAATAGTGACTAGTATCTATCTAAATATTACTAGTAAGCATTCATTTGATACTAGTACTTATTTTTTAGATACTGGTACTTATTCATTAGATACTAGTACCTATTTAATAGATACTAGTATTTATTCATTAGGTACTAGTACTTATTTATTAGACACTAGTATCTTTTGTAATTACTACTAGTAACAATTCTTATCTTGCTAGTCAGATCTGCTTTTTTACTCGTCTTATGTTATGACTAGCCCAAATGGCTACAGTAGAGTTCAATTAAAAAATTTACTAGTAAAATAAAAAATTATACTAGTAACATTTCGAATAAGTACTAGTATCTAATAAATGTGTACTAGTATCTATTGAATAAGTACTAGTATCTATTTAATAGGTACTAGTATATAATGAATGAGTACTAGTTTCTAATATATAAGCACTAGTACCTAATGAATAAGTACTAGTATCTAATAAATAAGTACTAGTATCTAATGGACAAGTACTAGTATCTAATGAATGCTTACTAGTACCTGATGAATAAGTCCTAGTGTCGATTTAAGATGTACTAGTATCTAATAATAAGTACTAGTACCTAATAATATGTACTAGTACCTAATGAATAACTACTAGTGCATAAAATTAAGTACTAGTCACTAGTGGAATACATACTAGTCAAAACTGAATAGTTGATATCTCAATGACGGATCCCCTTAGAAGTCAATGGCAAAAAAATTTTTTTTTTACTAGTAACAATATAATAGTTACTAGTCACTATTGAAATAAGTACTAGTATCTAATGAATAATTACTAGTCACTACTGAAATAAATACTAGGATCTAATAAATAAGTACTAGTAGCTAAAGAATAAACACTAGTACCTAAATAATAAGCACTAGTAGCTAATGAATAAGTACTAGTACCTAATAAATAAGTACTAGTATCTAATGAATAAGTACTAGTATCTAATGAATAAGTACTAGTATCTAATGAATAAGCACTAGTATCTAATGAATAAGTACTAGCATCTAATAAATAAGTACTAGTATCTAAAAAAAATATAACTTTACAAAACACTAGTACACAGTACCGAAAGAATAGCCTAGTACCTAACGAATAAGCCCTAGTACCCTACTGAATAATACTAGTACTTAATGGAACAGATACTCGTATCTAAAAAATAGGTAATCTAGTACCATGAAATAGATACTATACGCTTTTATAGTTAAATGTTAAAACGGCTTTTTCCATAATCTTTCGTTATTGTTTCACGTGTGTTTCCCAAAAATGCACTTAACACAATCGCACGTAGCCGTGCTTTAAGTGCTACTTAGCAGTCGCTATCCATTTGTCAGGTGCTGAAATGTCACCTTATAGAAAGCCTCGTAATTGTACTTAAACGCTCGTTTATTGAAATGTTAACCTAATGCTGCGTTCCAGACAACTCGGATATAATAACTATAATACAATATTATATTATATTATATATTCTACATAATAATATATAATACACTTCATATATATATATATATATATACCAACTAGTCAGGTGAGATAAAGAGACGTTATTGCTGGTTTTCGTGCAAGTCAGCAAGTCATTGACAGATTTTTTTCCCAGTCTTTGAAGCATATTTCCTACATTATTTATTTTATTAGTCATTTAATTTAGATATTTGCTATTATATTTTCCTTTTTTCTGCCGTTTTAAACTATTTTCATTTATGAATTCTTTAAAAAACAACAAAACTGAGTAATAAACTTGTACATAAAGTACAATCTTCCTTATATTATAAATCACATTGTTTGTAAAAACATTTAAAGGTGTAAATCTGCCATTTGTCCTGCAGGTGAACCGCATAAATCTGTCTTCTTACGATGCACTTAGGGCTTTACGATTACTCCAGAGCACTCGTAGATCTACGATGTTTTTACTATTAGTATATGCTTTGGGAACATATCGTAATATAAGATTCAGTCGTGCTTCTTTTACAACTTCCTTAGGCTAAACAAATCTTTGGGAAATGCAGCCCAGTTCATTGTTGCCACAACGCATTGCTACGTACGGGTTTACGCCTGCCTTGACTGACAGACAAGTAATCAAACCGATCGAGAACGGCAATACAACAGCTAATCGTGTCGAGTGATATGTGAACTGACTAGCACTCTGAAAAATTGTGCATCAAAAGAAGTTGCATTAAGGGTAAACAGTGTTCAGTTTTCTCTTATTGACATGTTCATTTACCATAGCTTAAATTAAATCCAAGTTAGTTCAAGAACACGCAAAATGGTGACGGGAAATGTGTGTGTGCCACTACCTCTGTGGAACCCTCTGCACGTCCTTGTACAAAGGTAATAACTTGTTTGAATTAATAGCCTACGTTTCTGTTAGAACATTGAAGCTGGCGCACAATTTTCCAGTCAAGCTGCTACAAGCTGTTTTTATTTTGATTAAGGAAATATGGTTACTATGCTGTTCAATCAATGACTATTTTATTGAAGTTCAGCTATGAAATTCATGTTGTTTTGAAGCAGTAACTTGTTTTAATGGTTATTGTTTGTTCAGTATAAGTAGCCTAAATGAAACAAGAATTTGGCAAATTTGAGTTAAGTGCCAATGGAAAAAACTAAATTGGTGAACTTCAAAAAAAGTGTTCTCACCATTACTTTAGTAAAATTAGCCAATTGGTAAAATTAGCCTACTGTCCTCCAATGATTGGAGTAAGGTTCAAAAGGCTGTGTGTGTTTGTGGTGATGTTAGATTACAGAGCGCAGTAGTGAAATTACTTTGTGCAACTACACAAATTTGTAACAACAGGCCTATGCAAATTACTGAGTGCACCTGTTCATATTTACCCAATCAATAACAACAGCATCTGTTGGTTTGGGGAGATCTTTCAGGCCGCAGGTACTGCAGAACTCTTCTTTGGATTCTAATATTGAAATGAAAACTTAGTGAATACTTAAAAAAAAAGTTTTTAAAATGATTTATATATCTTTAAGCAACAAGGGTATATTTGTTAATGGCCAATAAACCTGTTCCAAGGAGTATTTCCTCTGCCATTTGTCTTCTCAGGTTGCTTATATGGTCCCCAGAAGGATTGATACTGAAATGTTGTGGAATGTCAGGAAAGTGCTTAACCGTTTCCTTTGCCATCTTCAAAAAAGAAAAGAAAAAAAACAACTGATTGTGCGCTTTTGGAACTTTTTTGGATGTTTTCACCCATTTGCATTGTTTGGACAGACAAAGAGAAAATTCTTCAAATCTACATTTGTGTTCAATGAAGAAAGTCATACACATCTATTGCATAAGGGTGAGTAGCCTATATGATCAGATAAATTGTATGTAAGATTTTTAGAATATACCCAATATGCTTTGCAGATATTTCTCTCTCTCTCTCTCTCTCTTTCTCTCTCTCTCTCTCAACCGATCAAGCCTTAAGGCAAAGAAACGCTCTGGATGAATTTACCACAATATGTAAAACGAAGACTGCAATGTAACCTTATAGAAAACTCATTTGGTTGTGACATTACGCTAATGTTTTTTTTGGTTCACTTTCTTGCCTCTTATCAAAAAAATGTATTTATTTATTTATTTTGTCCAAACTACTGTTGACCAAAAAGACAGGAGATTTACAATGGAGAATTGTTCATGGTGTTATTGCAGTTAATGCTTTTACTTCTTTAAATCCTGGAAGTACCAATAAGTGTCCATTTGTGTCCAAGTGTCCCATTTTTCATGCTTTATTAAGGTGTGACTTAAACTACTGTTTTCTGTTTTAAAGGATGTTTTTAAGTTTTTTTTTTTAAATTGCAAAATTTTTCAATTTAATTTTAGGTAGCAAATATGTTTCTAAGAAAAAAATCTGTTTATCAAATGCTTAATTTTGTGGCGGGACAACCAAAAATGGGCATCTATTTGAGCAGCAGAAAGAAAATTGAACAGGATATATATAGTACAACATTTTGTTGCATGGTTTTTTATCCTGGTGCAATCTAGAATTTTAATAGGTTTTTATTACTATACATGTATTGATGATCTGCTTTCTTTGGAAAATATTTGGTGCTGTATGATGCTCACATGTCCCTGTGTGCGAAGCCTACTTTTTACACTTTATTGATTTGTATTGAGTTGCAACTTGATATTTTACTTGTTACTTGAGGCTATGTAATTGTAAATAGGTGAATTTTTGTAAATAAAAGCTTTTGTAAATAAAAATAAAAAAATCAGATAAACATGCTTACCTTTAATTTTGTTAGACAAACCCAGAAGACAGAGAAAGCTAATAATAGTTTGTTAATTGGGCTGACGGTAGGCCTAAATTAAAAGTACTAAAAACACGCCTGTGTTCAGCTTCATAATTTTGGTATAATTGAAAAAAGTAAAATTAATTGCATTAAATAAAATGCATTTTAATTAAAAAACATTTACACTGGGCCCCCAATAACATAGTTAATGGCCTTGTATCATATGTATTGTACTAGTAGTAGATCTTTAAAAATACCTGTAGGACAAACACTCCACAGCTGGTTGCATCTTGTTGAACGGTATGCTCTATTTGGTCAGTTTTCCAATGAATATATTGGTTCTTTTCCTAGGTGATTTAACCTCATTCTGAAGTACTGTCTGTTGGACAACAGTTTAATTCAGACATCCTGTGAAATTGTTCTAATTTCTCATGTTATTAATTAATGTGATGAAAAAAGACTTACTGAAATTTTTGGGATGCATTCATCAGCGTCTCAACATCGGTTTCAGCACTTGCTGGATCCACAACAAAAATTTGTCTGGACAGAACATGCAGGTACTAACAGAACACAACACATTTAACTGAATATTCATTTAAACATCTTGTCGACATTTTTATATGCCAGTATGTTCTGATAAAATGAAATATTGATTAAAAATGTGTTTTTCATGAATTTGTAGTGTTTACCACAAACATCCAGTGGTTGCTTCTTATATTGACAAATGAGATGATTCCGCCAAACAACTCAAAATTAACCTGTATAACATAATAAATTCATGAGTTCATATTTAAAAAGTACATCAAACATACTACCGTATTTCAGAATCTATAAATTGTTTTATAATGTACTTACATCTTTCAAACCCTGTTTAGCCACTTGGTCTCTCTGTCCATGCAATATCACACCAGTGGTATAGTGGTTGAGTTGGTACAAGTTCCCAGACCTGTCAAACTTGTTTAAGACTGACCGAATGTAACTCTCCATGACCTTAATGATTTCACAGTACAGCAATGCTAAGGTTTGTTGAAATTTCTCAAGTGAAAGAAAATTATTTTAAAAAAATCATAATATAATATAATGAGATTATATTAAGATTGCTAATGTAATATAATTTTTCAACTACTTTGAAAGAGATCTAAAAGTATGAGTGAGTGATGTGATGGCCACTTATGGCAACCCAGAATTAAAAATTAAATTAATTTAAAGATTAAAATGATAGGTTTGGGTTTACAATTAATGCAACACTGCACTTACTTCTCCTAATCTCTCATGTGGTTGGAGAGTCAAAAACTCTGTGTGCCTTAAAATGCTGTCGAATTTGTACTGGTCAGCCTTAATAATAGCAACAATCTGTTCGCTGGCTTCACATTCCCAGAGTGTTTGGACCTGTAAAAGATCTGTCAGTAGAAGCTTAAGTACTGCAAAATTGTATTTATTGTAAATATTTACCTCTTCAGAAACACGTTCTACTGAAACATATTTTTCGTGTTTTGTTTCAGTAGCCTTTTTTAGTGGAGTCTTTTTAAACTTGGTTTCAGGTTTGGGAATGTCACTTTGTAGAGGAGTCCTAGAAAAATTGTTATTTGTTAGATGAACAATAATTTCAAAACTATTTTTAAATCTCACACTTTAATTACCTCTTCAGCAATGCCTTCTTCAGAGACATCTACTTTTTCTGTACCTTGAATTGCTGTCTTTTTTGTAGTTCAACATTTGTATTTCCGTTTGGGAATGTGACATGTTAAAAAATTATATAAGGTGCAAAGTCACTAAAGAACATTTTTACTTATTATTTTTTTTTTTTACCTTTTCAGAAACACCTTCTTCTGGAACAGCAGGAACATTGAAAACAGTAGGTGCTGTTTTTGCCATTTTTGGTTTTGGGATTTCAGGTGGTTCATTGTAAAAGTGAGATTTTCTTTTGTGTCTGACTTTGTGTCTTTTGCCTTCTCTTTTAGCCCAGTGCTCCTCTGCAAAGATCATGTTGGATGATGGTCTTCGCGGTTTGTGTTTGGAAAGTATGGAAGTTTTTACGATCCCAAACCATTTTTCAACGTGACAATTAGTGTCTCTAGTGTAGCTGTTTGGAGGTGAAGAAAGTGCCTCTGCCTTGTCACTGGAATATCTTTTGAGATTTCCCAGTAGAACCCCGCTCCAAAGTGGGTATATGGCCATATAATTGTCCATAAGGTATCCAGTCATATCAGGACAGTAATAAGGATTGTCATCACTGTGTTGCCGTTTCTCCTCTTTCAGGACAGATGTGACATCACTGTAAGCTTTCCTGAACACTTTGGTGAACGGGGAGCAGCCAACAATTGTTTTTGATGTGGTTTTGTCTATCTCCCACTTGTCTTGGACATCATCTTCAAAGATGTGTTCCACAGTGGCATCTTTGTCCATGATAAGATTCTCCAAAAAGGTGAGACTTTTTGCCACACTCTCGCTGGCATGTGTTGCAAGCAAAACTATACACAAGTGCCTAAAAATAGCAAGAGCTTCACCAAATTTTTTCAGACTTTCATCTGCTGTCTTTTTTTTAAATGTGGATGACACAGATTTGATAACGTGGGCTGCACACAGGTGCAACACAGTTGATGATTTAATATCAGCCCAGGTTTTTTGGTTTTGGCAGATAGCAAAGGCTCTTTCCAGATATGCAGGCACACTTTCTTTATTGAAGGCTAAAAGTACTGCCTGCATAATAGCCCAGCTGTGGTCAGTCTCAATCTGATGAATGTTGGTGCTTGTGTATTTTGAAAGCCTCAACAGAAACTGCATCAACCAGAATGTGATCGGTGGAATGGAATGTTCACTAGAAAGCATTTCACAGACTGGCAGCGGTGGAGCATCTCTTCCTTCACCTGGCAAGGTTAGTGCGTAGTATAGGATGTTTTTTTTTTTATGTGGAATTTGTGAAATCACACTTCCTGTTGCATCTACAGTAAGTAAAGTGCAATTGGGGATTTTTGTTTTAACCTGTTAACCAATATGCTGATTCCTGTCTCCGTGTACAGATGAGCCCCAAAAGGATCCACTTGGAAATGCTGGACGTATCCTGGTGTACAATGGGATGCAGTGTCACGCTCTCTTATTATTGACTGTGTTAGCTGTGTCTCAAGCAGAATGTTGTCATGAAGTTGTATGGCTTTTTTAATTTCATGTGAAATCACTTTGAGGATGTTTTTATTGAGGCTATGAGTGATGTTTCCAGCAAGCAGTTCTTCAACAGGTGTGTTTTTAAGCCTGTCGTAGTACTCTGTGCTCACTCCTCGAAGCACACCTTTTGAAATTCTCCCCCTTCTGACATTACTGGCAGGTCGGAAACGTTTATCTGTTTTTTGATGCAAAATCTGGCCAGCACGGCATACAGTCACAGGTATGATTGCTTGATATTTTGATGGTTTATTTTTCATTGTAAATGAATACCTTGCACAACAGCTTGGAAAAACACATCTAGCACATACAGAAAGATAAGCACAAAGATGTTTTCTGCTCCCTACAGATCGTACATGCTGGTATGTGAATCGAAGAGGACAGCATGGATTTTTCTTCCGAAACGGCTTATACATATAGTGAGTCCATGGCTGTCTTAGTTTATTTGAACCTTTAAGGGGTTGAATTTTCCTCCAAACAGTAGGGTGAAGTATGATTTGAAATTTGGTTGGGATCTGTGGCACGTTTCTATATGATTTTTCCCCCGTTCTGTTTCTGTTAGCCCTGTTTTTTGTCTTTTGTGTCGTCAGTTCAGAGTGATAGTTGCTCTCACTTGAAGGCATTTCAGCAATATTTTCTATCACCTGAAAGCTCTCGGACTCTGTGTCTGTCTGTCCACGTCCCTTAAAAATAAATGCACCCTCCTCTCCATCTTTAACTACTTCTTTGTTCGGATTGTTTGTGGGCTTGATTTGTGGTTTTTCCTGTGGTTTATTTTCATTTTTGTTTGCTTTCCCCTCCAGTGCAGTTCTAATATTTCTTCTGTTGTATGTCCATATAATGAAAAGCCATTGTCTGTTCTTAGGAGTGTTTTCTCTGAAGATACTGTTAGCTAATCGATGCCATATTTGGGAGTTGTATGTAAGTGTCTGCATGAAGTATGTTTTCAGTTTGGAAAAAGGTTTCAATTATCTCTTTACCTCCAGCAGTGTTCCACAGATCTTTTCGAGAAGCTCCTTTACCTCTTTTAGATTTTGTCATCCTAGAGTGTTGTTTTTCTTTCACTTTTTTTTTCTGCATTGGTGTGTCTAGACCACTGTGACAGTTAAAATATAGAGGTAGCAGTCAATTAAAAAAATTATAGAAAATTAGCAAAAGCATGCAAGCGTTTGTGTTAATCCATTACAGGTGACAGTCTTACATTAACTGTCACCTGTAATGCTTTAACACAAAACACTTACAGGCCTTTGCTAATTTTCTATCATGAACACCAATTTTCTACCTGAACACCAATGCTGACATCTTGGGGAAAAAACTAGGATTTGTTGTATTCTTAAATTTTTTATTACTTTTCAATGTATATGTGTGTGTGTGTGTGTGTGTGATTATATATATATCTTATATATATATATAATATATATATATATAGATATATATATATATATATATAATTTTTTATGTTTTCTATTAATGTTCTCTTTCGTTGTTGCGTTGTAATGTGAAAGACTTATGCATTGGGGGAACTTTTGTTTGAACTGCTGACACTGTCCCGGATTGTGTATAACTGTTTTTCTATAAACTTTCTTGCCACTTGACATTCCTTTTTTTTTTTTTTTTTTACAAAGGTCACAAACATTAAAATTAAAAGAAGAAATGCATGGAAAAAGTTTTTTTTTCTAGCATTGACCATTGCAGGACCATTGCATCTTCCAACACTAGTTTAATGTCTTAAAGTTTACAAATGCACACAGAGAATGCTATACATAGTACATGTTTAATTGTATGATTAAAATGTGTTAAACTAGAAGGGCATGGTGGCAAAATGAACAATAAAATATTTATAATTCATAATAAAAAACAGAAATATTAAATATATTAAGGTAAATATTTTTCCATTTTCATTTTAACAGTGTCAGGAACATCATGCAAAAGATAAGTTGTAAGAGTAAGTACATAAAATGCATTTTCTGTTGTTGCATATTTTTCTAAATGCAACTGTATTATACACATCAAACACCGCAGACCTGCGAATTCGAATTACTTTGTCAGGGTCAGTCTCTACACATTAAATGTGCAATTGAAATTGTAGAGATTTAAAGAAGTTTTTAACTTTTTTATTCTGCCGATAGACTTTGTACCATGGTAACATGGCAATGCCAGTTAATGAACATAGTATATATATATATTTTTTTTAAGAATAGGATAATGGAAACCATTTGTAAAATAATGAAGTAGCTCTTACAGTTAGGCTATATGAAAAGTGTCTATAAAATTGGCTGTCAAAATGGATTACAGCATTTCAGAAAGACGTTCTCTCGTGACTGCTGAAGTGTGAAAAACCTGTCATGATGAAAATAACACTGTCATAATAAACAATAACGCACACGTATTAGCAGAAAGATCCAGCAACAGATGCGGAAAATGTAACCAAACGCGTTCTCTTTAAAGCTTTAAAATTATATGCTAATACGTTTTTATTTTGATTTATTTCTTTTTGCCTTTCTTTGTTTTACCACAAGTGTAGCAGCATCCTTCTACTTAATCCGTATATAATCCATGCATATTATAAAATCATGCCAGTTCCGGTCTTTAGGCAGCAGAGTTGCAGGTAGTCATGTGCATAGGCTTTTGCTATGATTGTCCTTTTTCTTGATTTTCAACATATCTGTATCTAACGTGACCGTCAGGTATTAAAGTGAAAAAAACTAAACAACCAACGTTTTTGAAGGAAATAGAGGCACATGACTAGAACAAAGCGGCCAATCAATATTGGGAACTAATTTTCTGGGGAAGTCGCTAAAGGCTGGCTGCTAAAAGTTGCAAAATGACATTGTGATTGCGCGATGACATAATTATATAATCGCGACTGTATCATTGTGTATAATATGCAATAAGATTGGTCAAATTAGTTGGCCATTTTTGCGAAAATATGATCTGAAGTGTTAATTTACATTTGTTTATAAAAGTAATATAAACATATATTCTTTTTATAAAAATAACATATAAACAATGTTGTATGATCACATTTGTATTTTAAATGCAATACTGAAATACTGAACAGTTACACATTTTTCAAGGATTCCATTTGATCTATTTTCTTATTAGTAAAACTACACATTCAGAACAATTGTCATTTTAAGCAGTGTAGGCTACTTAATATGCTAAATTCTAATAAAAGTCCATAAATAGGGCACAACGTACTGTTTTATGAAGGAATTTTCTAAATGGACTTTTCACAAGTGGTCTACCTGTGTTTGTAATTACACATTGCATTGTTTTACAGTCACATGTCTTCGCAGACAATTATCAGTAGGCTACCTTTTCATTTTTTTCTACATATTGTTTTCTTACATACCTGATCCACAGTTATATATACAAACTAATAACAAGGTGTACCATAAATGAAGTTGTTATTGAACAATTGCAATTAGCAACTTAATTTACATATGATGTGTGCACTGCTAGGCCTACCTCTGTCCATCTGTCGCCACTCCAGGTTGATGTGCTGCTTGGCTGGCTAGCTGTTCAATGGTTTCTTGTTTTTGTGTAATTGTATGTCAAAAATAAATTAAATAAATAAAAAATACATGTAATTGTGCAACATTAATGTCTATATAAAATACCAAAAATATAATGCACCAATCATGTTTTTTCATGGCCAATTCAGATTATTTATTTATTTATTTAACAAGCATTGGGCGATTACGATTTTTTTAAAGCAAATGAAATTAATAGTGTAATTTGCACTATAACATGATAAAGAGCTACCAGTTGATCACGATTGATGGGTTAGCGACCGTTGTAGCCACAAAAATCCTGTATAGCGCTACATATAAATATGTACCTACAGGGTTGTGTACAGTTTTTTTCCACAAACTAATACTTTTAGTAGGTTATATATTTGAATATATGTATAAACATTATCACATGATGATTACTGTTATAATTACCTAGGCTTACTGTGGTGCGATATCAGTCACCTGAAGAAAGCATTGCTATAACGTTAACTGTCTTTTAAAATGTGTATTGTAGGCTACTGTTTTTTAATTGTGTGTTTTTGCTAAAGGACCCAGTGTCTGGAAATAAAGTTGAATGAATGCATGAATTAATTATTGTGTTTTTTATGTGAATGAATTTATCTATTTTGCTTTTGATATTTTAGTGTTTACCCTTTTCATGTGTGCTTATTTCAGCTTTGTGATTGATGTGCGAGGATACTACAGCTGGTGTCACATGACCAGGAAGTTACATAGGCCTAGATTGGTATATTTGAAAAATTCACCAAAAATAGGTAAAATCATATTTCCAAAATCCAAGTCGTGTAAGATGTGTGTCAGGTGTGTGTGAGGATATTACAGCTGGTGTGACGTCATCAGGTCACATGACCAGGAAGTTATATAGATTTGTATATTTGAACAATTCACCAAAAATAGCCAAAATCATATTTCCAAAATCCAAGTCGTGTAAGATGTGTGTCAGGTGCGTGTGAGGATATCACAGCTGGTGTGACATCATTGGGTCACATGACCAGGAAGTTATATAGATTTGTATATTTGAACAATTCACCAAAAATAGCCAAAATCATATTTCCAAAATTCAAGTCGTGTAAGATGTGTGTCAGGTGTGTGTGAGGATATTACAGCTGGTGTGACGTCATCGGGTCACATGACCAGGAAGTTATATTAAATATTTTGTAACAATATTCACTACTGTTCAAAAGTTTGGGGACAGCAATTTTTCTCTTTTTTTTTTGATAATTCTGTTCTTTTTCAACTTTTTAATAATCAAAGAATCCTGAAAAAATGTATTGCAGGTTCCAAAAAAAATATTAAGCAGCACAACTGTTTTCAACACTGATAATAAATCATCCCGGTTACATATGGTAACACTCGTTCCCTGATAGAGGGAACAGAGATGTTGTCAAAGTTCCGACACTAGGGGTCGCACTTGGGAAACCAGACACTTCTGACATCATTGAGAAAAGGCCAATTAAAATTGGTTTGCAGATTTTGCATAGCTGGCCACGCCCCGGACATTCGGGTATAAATAGGTCTGCTCACTCTGTTCTGAGGAGTCGAGAAGCGTCTCAACCCACTCAGAGGCAGTTCAAGGTTGTGGCATAAGGGACACAACGTCTCCATTCCCTCCATCAGGAACCGAGGGTTACCATATGTAACCGAGACATTCCCTTTCAGTGCGTCACTTCGACGTTGTGTCGAAGTTCTCACACTAGGGGTCCCTATACTAAAGGCCACAGCCTCTAGAACTGCATCACGAGGTGACGGGTCCGAACTCTAGGCACTCTTCGTTAACAGAGAGGGATTGAAGATCCCCCACCCTCTTGATAGAAGTGAGCGCAGTCAGGAAGGCTGTCTTAATAGAGAGGGCACTGAGATCAACTGACTGAAGGAGCTCAAAAGGATCCCTCTGTAGAGCCTGGAAACCACAGAGAGATCCCAAGAGGGGGATGAGGCGAGACCTTTTGGGATTCACCCTCCAGGCGCTTCTCAGGAATCCGATAGCCAGATCGTGCTTCCCCACTGATCTACCCCACACAGTGTCATGGTACACTGCTATAGCAGCCACGTACACCTTGAGGGTAGATGCAGACAGGCACCTATCCAGGCCCTCATGGAAAAAGAATAGCACAGATCCGATGCCACATCTCCGGGGATCCTTCCCATGGGAAGAACACCAATTTACAAAAATGCGCCACTTCAGGTCATATAACCACCTGGTAGAGGGGGCTCTAGCCTGAGTAATAGTATTCACCACCACGGGTGAAAGGTCTTTGAATTCCTCCTGGTTGCGTCCAGAGACCAAACATGGAGGTTCCAGAGATCTGGCCGTGGGTGCCAGATTGTGCCCTTCCCCTGGAAGAGGAAGCCTCTCCTCAGGAGCTGATGCCAAAAGAGCATGAGATCCGAGAACCAGGTACACTATTGAGGTCGCCCGGGATGCAAGTGGCTTGCAGAGACCTGAGTCTGGCTTCAGAGCAAGAGATGGAGAGCAAGCTGTGACATGCGACAGCAGCGAACACTGCCCTGATGGTTGATATAAGCAACCGTCGCTGTGTTGTCCATCCGGACCAACACGTGCTTGCCTTGAGTCAATGGTCGAAACCTCCTCAAGGCAGTTGATGTGCCAGTTCAGTCCAGGGTCCTGTCCAGACCCCGGAGGCTGCATGCCTGTTGCATATAGCGCCCCAGCCTGACTTGGAAGCATCCGTTGTCACAACGATGCATCTGGACACTTGCTCTAAGGGCACATCTGCCTGTAGAAACTAAATGTCTTTCCAAGGACTGAAGGTGTAGTGACACTCCGGTGTGTTGGACACCCAATGCGTGCCTTGGCACCATGCCCATCTCCGGACTCGGGAATGAAGCCAGTGCTGAAGCAGTCTCCTGTTCCTGAGAGTTCTCAGGCAATTCAGCACAGACTGAGCATGGCCTTCTGAAAGGTGTGCTGTCATTCCCACTGAGTCCAGTTCTACACTGAGAAAAGAGATACTCTGCACGGGGGAGAGTATGCTCTTCTCCCAGTTGACCCGAAGTCCCAGTCGGGCTAGGTGGTCGAGGACCAGGTCCCTGTGAGCGCAAACCAACTCTCATGAGTGAGCCAGGATGAGCCAGTCATCGAGATAGTCGAGAATGCAAATGACCACTTCCCTGAGCGGGGCAAGGGCAGCCTCAGCCTTTCGTAAAGACATGAGGAGACAGGGACAGCCCGAAAGGAAGGACTTTGTACTGGTATGCACACCCCTTCAATGCTGTGATGGATAATTCATCTTTCTCGCGAACTCCGAATGAAAGATCGAATTCACCCTGAGACAAGTCTTCAAACTCATCTGGGGCCGGTTGCACCAGCTGGGCATACACCCGGTTGTAAGACTAGGCTGGACATAAAATGCACTTTAAGTTGTGCATAGAATTTATACCCGTTGCACCATCTCGGCGTAGTGCTACGTCTGAGACTAAATCTTAGTCTCTTAGTCAGAGATAGGTGTAAAGTCAAGATTTGCTCGAACATTATTAGTTTTTAGGATTCATGTCTGTTAGTTAATTATTACTGCAGACATGAACTGTAATGTTTATGGTCTTTTCGGGCAGGATAAGCGATATCAATCGCGAAGCTCGGTGTTGACTATACCACACTGCCGACAGTAATTGACCTAATAAAAACTATATTTCTGTACAGCATGTAATTATGCAGTAAACTATTAGGTAACACTTTACAGTAAGGGTGCATGAATTACCATGAATTCATGCATAAATTAATGTGTGAATTATGCATTATGCATGCATTAATATTAATTATCAGGAACTAACATGAGTTCAAAGTCTTTCATTTATGACTTCATGGATGAACAACACTTTAATTAAGACATTAAGTAAGGTGAGTACATCATCATGATTTATGATTTATTACGCATGATCATGATGTTTTCTTTGTTCACAAAAAAACAAGGTCTTTACTCATCTTTATTCATTGTGGATAAAGCTATGCTTATGGTACATTATTAAACAAAACATTATTCGTCGCAGAAGCGAATACGTTGATGGATATAAAGGATACAAAAATATACAATTCCAAATGCAGGCATACAGGCTAGGAAAAGAATATAATTCCATAGTGGAGAGATTAAGGTTTTTCATTAAATATGTCTATGAGTTATCAACGCATGTCATATCTTCTTCCTAGTAGCCGGAATGGCTAAATGGACAGATCCCCAACATGCCAATCAAAGGCAATATCAAGGGAATTCTGTTACCATCCAAATACAGTAGTCCATCATAATAAGCATTCGCTTCTCGTTGATTTCATCATGTTTGTGGGGCCCGCTTCCTTTGAGCTTACTCCGTACACCCCTCCCCCTTCCTCCTCCCTCTTCTCTCCACTCCACCCACTACCCCTCCCCCCCCCCCCCCTACCTCCCTCCCCCGACCCCCCCCCACCCCCTCCCACGTCCCCCCCCCCTCCCCCCTAACTCCCACCCTACCACCCCAACATACCCACCCCCGCCCCCCCTCACCCACCCCCCCTGGGCCCCCACACCCCCCCCCCTCATCCCCCTTTCGCCTGCCCACCTCCCCCTTTGTCTTGTACCACCCCACCCCCACACCCGCCGCCCCCCCCTTGCCCCCCACCTCCCCTTTCCCCTTCCCACCACTCCCCGCCCCCCTTCCCGCCCACTTCTCCTCCCACCGCCCCCCCCCCCCCCCCTCCACGTTTTCCCCCTCTCCGTTCATAGGCCTCCCCTCCCCCCCGTCCTCCCGCCCTCCCCACCCCCTGCCCCTCTCCACCCCCCCCCCCTCCCCCATAACCCCCCCCCGCCCTCACCCCCCCCCCCCTCTCCCCCCCTCCCCCCCCCCACTTTTTCCCTCTCCCCCCTCCTCCGCCCCTCCCACTCCTCTGGCGCCCCCCTTTGGACCCGTCTGGCCTGCTCCTCCCGCTCCCCCCTCCCCCCAACCGCCCCGCCCCCCACCACCCCCCGCACCTCCCCCCTCCCCCCCTCCCCCTCCACCCCCCCCTCTCCCCCCTATCGCATCCCTCCCCTCCTCCACCCCCCCCCCTCCCGCCACCTCCCCCCTCCCCCCCCCCCTTCTCCCCTCAACTAATGTGGTGACTTGGTCCTTTGGAATACTGATAAACAGTGTATTATTAATGATGGCATAATTGTGAAATGACATGAATATGAACATGAAAGTTCAAGCTTTTGCACACAGTGTACTGTGGACACAGATGGACTTTGATCAACACTTTCTGCTTTATTCTTAAACAGTAAAACCCAGTTAAATCAACAGCAATGCCTGAGAAGAGCTGAGAAGGAATTCAGTACAAATACCATGAACTTGAAGTGCCTGTATATCTGAAAACCTTTACAAAACCATAAAGGAGGA
The DNA here is from genome assembly GCA_018155175.1 of Sinocyclocheilus anophthalmus. NCBI lineage: Eukaryota > Metazoa > Chordata > Actinopteri > Cypriniformes > Cyprinidae > Sinocyclocheilus > Sinocyclocheilus anophthalmus. The sequence goes on from JADLZN010010774.1 coordinate 23,420, forward strand.
TGACAAACAAATAAAAAATGAATGACCCAAAAATGTTCTTTTTAAGATAAGGAGACACGAACTGAGGGACTCATTAAATATTACTGTTTGAACAAACATAATATGATCACAGAAATGGCACAAACCCGGCCAGTGCTAAGTACATATACAAAACTGGTCTTTGTAGGGATTATGAGTGAGAACTGAATTAGATGTTAGTTGCAGGGGTTTTGGAGCTCAGTATCTTGAAAGAAAAAAGTATGGTTTTAATTTACCTCCGATACCCGCTATGGGTTTTGTCATTGTAGAGGACATATGTTTTAGCATTGCTCTGCGAGATTTACATGTACAGTTTAAGTTGGATGTCCTGTACAAAGCAAATTCAGGGTTTTCAGAGATACCAAAGTGCTAGGGATGTTCACCAGACAACCCCTCTCCTTGGGCTTTTAAAATTGGTGACATATTTAGGAGCCAAGTGTGAATCACCGTTTATAGAAATATGATCATATTTTGTAATTATCATTTAAATCTGACTAATTTTCAAACTGTTTGTCATAAATCAACATCTCAGAAAAATGTTATGGGGTTTTAAATCAAAATATGAGCTTCTGTTATGAAACAGGACATCGATTTCATACATGTTCACTGTAGAGGACACCAGGACTTAAAGCATGTTTATTACACATTTTGGGAGACACAACAAATGAATAGAGAAAAAATGATATATCAATATTCCTATTAAATATTAGATATTATTATGAAAATCTTGCTAATTATTACTCCCATTATTGCACTTATTTGTTCATTCTATGTTGCCCCAAAAACACATTAATATGCAAATTAGATACAGTTTATATATATGAATGAATGATGCATTTATATACATTGTATATAATGGAAAAACTCGTTTATGGTCATTTTACACACATTTTGCACAAAGAAAAATGGTTTTTAAAAATATCTTTCATAACATAGTTGAGAATCATCTTTATATAAAGTTTGGTATAAAAAATGAAAATCGATTTGTGATTAAAACAGAAATCACACTGTGTTTTGCCTTTTCATGTCTATTCATGTCTTTTTATTTATTTTAAAAACAGGACTTTTTAAAGTCCCGATGTCCTCTACAGAGGACATGGCATAACATATGAATAAAATATAATTTTTCAAAAATCTTATTTTTAAAATTTTTTCTTATGCTCTAAACAATGTAATGACATGACAAAATACTAAATTCACAAAACTGTTTATTTTTTTTCCTGGTAGTCAGGAGGATATACAGGCACTTAAAGTTCATGGTATATGAAGTCACCACTTTAGTTGAGGAGGCACAAACATGATGAAATCATGAGAAGCTAATGCTTAGTTAATGATGACTACTGTATTTGGATGTTAACAGAATTCACGGGATATGTGCTGTGATTGGTCAATGTTGGGGTCTGGTCACCACTTTAGTTGAGGCGCCATATGAGTTACATTAAGAACATGTCTCTGAAATGGTTTTCAAAACTGTCCTGGAGCATCCTAGCACTGTCTCCCTCATCTAACACACTCGATTCAACTCATCAGCTCATTAGAAGAGACTGAAATGGGTCCGACCTAAAGTTGGTCAGAAAAGGTAGAGTTGAGAGAAAATACGATGAGTGTCAGATCTGCGTCACGTTCAGCAGCGGCAGCTCTTAAAGAAATATAAGCCAAAACAACCTAATAACCAGCTGCTGTGATGTCTGTTCATCAAGAATAAAAGAAAAAGAGGAAATCAATAACTTTTATATAGCTGTAAGTATGTATCTATTTAGTTTAGAATTTAGTGTTTGATAACTTTATTCAATTTCGGTATATTTCTGCTGAGGGGCACAGGTAGCTAAATACAAATTTCTTATTAATAGGTTATGTGAAGAGTTTGAAGTTCACTTAAATCGACGTTATTTTCAGTATAATAAATGTTGAAAATTGATAGCTCTTACTTATAATGTAGGTGTAATGGCTATAGTCAATGGTTTAGTCTATTCAAGTATTAAAAAAAAGATTGCCATGAACAAATTAAAAAATTCTTTGTACATTAATTTGGAGATTGAATGTGAAATTATTGCAGTATTAAAGTATATTTAAAAACTTTAACGTTAGCTGGAATTAATCGCAATTAATCACGATTAATTTCAGAAAAAAATGTGATTAATTAGTTAATTAGTTGTGAGTCGAATGACCGCACTAAGTATCGAATGAAATCGCTTTGAGCAGGGATGTTTTTCTAGATTGGTTGATTTGACATGAATGACTTCGTACTCCTGCAGATGGCCCTTTAGAAAAGTTATAATGGATCTTTGTATTGTATTTGTCCTAGTGAATGTGATTGTTCTTATTTTAATCATAAACAATAAAACAAAATATTGCCTATATTGTTATTATATTGTTTGAAACAAATCGTGATAGTGTACGGGGCTGACGAGACGTGAGACGTGTGAATCCATATGCAAAGATTTTATTTAAAGGTGTGGTCATAAAAACAGGCAAGGTTGTGACAATGGCAAACAGGTATATTGAGGGTAAGACAGAAGAGTAATCCAAAACGGGTGTGGTCGATCAGCGGCTAACAATATCCAGAGGGCTTGACATGAGGGGTAATCCAATAACACGAGCTAGAGTCCAGGCGAGGTGCAAACACAGTCCGAAACAGCAGGCAAAGGGTTAACTTAACAAAATTCAGGTACCAGGAAATCAGAAAACACGGCGAGACTAGACTAAGACTAGAACTAGATCTAGAAACTAACACAGGGGAAAAGGCTCCGTAAAGTAGCTATCACACGATGAGCGATAAGCGCTAAACAATACTCGGCAGAGGGAGGGGATAAGAGTGAGTGTTATATAGTGGGGGAGTGATATGAAACAGCTGGGTGCAATCAGTGTTGTGTGCAATTAGTGAACCAGCTGTGTGCAATCAGTGCTGTGAATGATGGGATATGTAGTCCGGGATGATATGCAACAGTGTGAGTGCGAGAGTCAATGAAAATGGGAAGGGTGACCTCTGATGGTTAGCCGACAGAAGTTCATGGACCGGATTCGTGACAGATATTGTAAAATAGTTTGTAATCAAAATGGGCATTACACACTACACGACTGTCAAGTCATTGTATAGGCAATATTGAGTAGGAGATTTAAAAGTCCAGGTGTGAGTAATTTACTACATTTTAATTTTTGGGTGAATTACAGTATTTGTTTAATTTTAATTGTAGTATGCAAGTGTATTTGTTGAATGTAGTATGGCAGGTAATAATTAATAAGACATTGAATTGGTTAATTTAAAAGCAGACATTTAGCTATCTACACATAAGCCCATATTTTTCATGTCTGTGAGGCAAGTATACACAGTTTCTGTTAATTATTTGACACGCTTAAGTTCACAGCCCGAGACTGCAGAAAGTGCACCCTGTTTGCTTTCATAATTTTACAAAAGCACAAAGTTTTTTTGTTATTGTGAGTGCACAGGAAAAAATTTAGTCTTTACAGATTCGAAAGATGTCTGTATGATATTATCTATATGGCCGAAAATGGACAGAGTAATTCTAAGTGAACTGGTGAGCGCAGCGCCTTCCATGTTAACATGCAGTCACCTACACTACTATTCAGCTTCCACACTCCACATAAACACTTAAATAGTGTAATGTATTAACTAATATTATTATTATTTGTTAATGTTCTATTGTTAACTGACGGAAACATATTGTTGAGTGTTATTGAACAATAACAATCAGTCCAGAATAAAATGTAAAAATGTTTACGTTTGAACATATAGCCTATTAAGTCTTTAAGTTCATAAGTATTTGGTGCTGCAATGAACACCATTGCAAATGCAAAAATCTGAATGTCTATTTGAAACATAAAATTGAAATATTAAGATTAAAATATTAAAAATGTAAATAAATTTTACAGAATTCCAAAGGAAAATACAACACATCAAGCTATAACGTTTACATGTAGCGCATCAATTCTGCATGTTATGTAAGACTCTCGCTCGCTCTCTCGCTCTTTGCACACAGTGAGAGAAAGCGACGCAGCGATCGGCGCATGCATCTAGTTGTGATGTTACATCTGTAGTTAGATTCGCCTTCCAGGCTCCTTTGACATATTCATTGAGGCGGTGGTCTGTGAGTTCAGGAAGGCGTGGGCATGGTCAGCAGCTTTCAGAAGGTTCATTCTAAGCTGGTTTAGGTCTTCTTTATCATAATCTGAGGATCATAGACAGGGCTAGTAAGCCAGCACTCTTCTGCTCCTCCCCCTTTCAGGAGTCGAGTGCAGAAGATGATACCTTGCTTCCCCTCCAGAGCATTTTCTCAGCCTGGGTAATAAGGTTGGGCATACCCTGATTTCAGGGTATTTTCCAAGCCTTTTTTTTTAAACGGGCGGTCCCTCTGAATCCCACATACTAAGTTTGGGCTGTTAGGCTGAGTAGACTGTTTGCCCACCTCAGGGCTTTTAAGTGGACACCTGTATTCCCAGCTCGTTTGTGGGGAATGTCCCTTCCTGTATTAAGTCATATTAGGAGTGGGAAGCCTTTTTTTTAAACGGGCGGTCCCTCTGAATCCCGCATACTAAGTTTGGGCTGTTAGGCTGAGTAGACTGTTTGCCCACCTCAGGGCTTTTA
>JADLZN010010775.1:0-5000 GCA_018155175.1 Sinocyclocheilus anophthalmus
TTTCTTGTTTTTCCACAGGTGTGACTCAGGTTACACAGGAACACAGTGTGATGAGATCGCTGACTTTAACATCCTGTATGTGGTACCCAGTGGTCAGAAACTTCATTATGTGCTCATAGCTGCTATCATTGGAGCCGTGCAGATTGCCATTATTGTGGCAGTTGTCATGTGTATTACCAGGTAAGAGCTGGAGGAAAAAATGTAATATATTTCACTACAATAACATTTGGATTATTAAACAAAATTGACAATTTTAGCATCTTTTAAAAGCATGCATGACAGTAATGCATTTTCTTAACATTGATGAAATTAGAAATTTGAGCTAATTTAAGATTTATATTAACACAAAATTTAACTAATATATATACAGTGCTGTGAAAAGGTTTTTGCCCCCTTCCTGTTTTTTTTTATTTTTGCATATTTGTCACACTTAAAAGATTCATATCAAACTAATTTTAATATTACACAAAGATAACCAAAGTAAATACAAAATGCAGTTTTGAAATGATGATTTCATTTATTAACCTACGTGCCCTACTGAAAAATGAATTACCCTCTCCTGTTAAATCATGAAAGAACTGTGATTAACCACATTATTTTAGAAAGCTGAGTTAAATTTCACTAGCCACACTCTGGCCTGATTACTGCCAGACCTGTTGAATCAAGAAATCACTTAAATAGAACCTGTCTGACAAAGAGAAGCATGCTTAGAGCAACACATTATGCCGCGATCTAGAGAAATTCAAGAGCAGATGAGAATCAAAACAGTTGACTTTTATCAGTCTGGAAAGGATTATAAAGCATTTTCTAAGGCTTTGGGACTCCAGCGAACTACTGTCAGAGCCATTATCCACAAATGGAGGAAACTTGGAACAGTGGTGAACCTTCCCAGGAGTGTCCGGCCTACCAAAATTACTCCAAGAGTTACTCCAAGAGCGCAGTGACGACTCATCCAGGAGGTCATAAAAGAACCCAGAACAACATCTAAAGAACTGCAGGCCTCACTTTCCTTAGTTAAGGTCAGTGTTCATGATTCAATAAGAAAGAGACTGGGCAAAAACTGCTTCCATGGGAGAGTTCCAAGGCTAAAGCCACTGCTGACCAAAAAGAACAAAAATGCTCGTCTCTCATTTGCCAAAAAAATATTTTGATTATCCCCAAGACTTTTGGCCAAATATTCTGTGGGCTGATGAGACAAAAGTTTAACTTTTTCAAACATTTTAAAACCTGCATTTTGCATTTACTTGCATTATCTTTGTGTAGATTAAAATTAGTTTGATGATCTGAATCTTTTAAGTGTGACAAATATGCAAAAAATAAAAAAAACAGGAAGGGGGCAAAAACCTTTTCACAGCACTGTAAATCGCAATATCACTCTTTTCCCCGTTTACTCGAGCGATAACTCGGCTTCTATAATCAGCACGGCTGGTGATTGGCCAGAGGAACGAGGCCGCAGGCAATCACAGCCGCTGATATAGAGCCGGTATCGCTCGAGTACGAGAGTGATATTGCGTTTATACAACAGTTCGACGGAACATGTGTGTAATTAAACAAGAAACAACGGAGAGCCTAATAAAACTCTCTTTTGTGCGGAACTACTTTCTTCCGCCACGGATTCAAAGCTCAAGTTGACTTAAACATATGTCACTTTTAGAATTCGTATCAAGGGCATTTGCTTTGCTGTCATTATTGAACAATATGAGGTATAAGAGAGAAGACTTGCATCCAAATGAGAGAGAGAGAGACTGTGAAGCTAGACGTTTCTTCTTATATTGACTAATGTACTCTACGATTAGCTCAGTGAATAATTAAAAAAAACATAGACCCGGCTAGAACAAGCGGAGTGATACAAAATTGTGAAAGGGCGTTCCTGTAGCGATACCAGTACAATATCTCACGGTTCTCAACCAATCACATTTTAGAACCAGAATGAACTGCCTATTATCTATCTATATATATACATATATATCAAATTGTAATTATTGCTATTATGTATTTTAATTTTTTCCAGGAAATGTCCTATAGACAATCGTGGAAGACGGCAAAAGCACTTTTCCATCAACGCCTCTCAGATTGATGTCGGCTTTTTTTTTATTTATTTTTTGTTTATTCTTTTGTACCGATGGATTCAGTTTATGGATTTTTTTGTTTTTGTTTGTGCGTTCTGACCTCTGGACCAAGAAGTTTATTATCAATTGAAATTTTATGTTATTGAATGGTGCCTTATTGTTTTCAGGACATTTTAGGTACTTGATGTCAGTGAATGATGTCACTGTCAAATGAATGATAAAAGCCAGCTCTTTTTGTCGAGTTTTTTTGTTTTTATTTTTCCTTTAGATCGCGGTACCAGGTTTTTTCACGTATTGTTAAATGTAACTCTCGGCACACAAACTGTACCACAAAAACGGACGTCCTCTATTTCCATCGAATGTGCTTCTTTACTGAAAATGTTAACTCTGGACTGTCTTTAAAACTGCCAACACTGCCCCCCCCCCTTTGATTTGATTTTGATTTCCTCAAATCAAACATAGCTGAACACCAAATTTAATTGGACATGAACAAGTTTGCCGACGAAGTGATGACGTTTACAGTTTCTTTTGAAGGGAATTCCAGAGAATGAAATGCAACGTGTTTGACTAGCTAATCTTATCAATGTTGAAATGTTTGTAGTTTTTATGTTCTAATGTTATCGGTGTTAATGTTGAAACGAACATTATTGACTTTAATTTAATTCTATGAACTGCATATCGCATGACCTGTGAAACTGTGTCCAGTGCTGTAGATTTAATAAAATTTAATTCTCAGTCTTACAGATATTTTTGTTGCCTGCACACATACACACGGTGTAAAGTTAGTTGCTAAACCTTGAGTAATTCCGATGTGGTTTGTCCTAAGTAATATGATCTCTCGGAGTAATCTAATTTTAAGAATCCAGTTCAAGTACTTTGTATTTTGACATGTTTAAATCATTAGCATCATGCTCCAAGACATCAAGTTTGGACGCCGTTTACAATTTTACAAAACATCTTAAAGGGATCATTGACTCCCATTCATGTGGTTCCAATCCTGTATGACATTTCATCTGTGGAAAACAAAGAAGATATTTTGAAAAATGTCAACTTTAAAGACAAAATATGTGACCCTGGACCACAAACCATTCTTAAGAAGAGGAGTAGGAGTGTCTGGGGTATATTTGTAGCAATAGCCGAAAATATATTGTATGGGTCAAAATTAATGATTTTTCTTTTATGTCAAAAATCATTAGGATTTTAAGTAAAGATCATGTTCCATTAAGTTATTTTGTAAATTTCCTACCGTAAAATATATCAAAACTTAATTTTTGATAATTAATATGCATTGCTAAGAACTTCGTTTGGACAGCCTTAAAGGCGATTTTTCCAATATTTAGATTTTTTTTTTTTTTTTACAAACCCTCATATTCAGATTTTGCAATAGTGTTCATCTCGGGCCAAAATATTGTCATACCTACATATCCCTAACTAACCATACATCAAAGACAGCTTCTTTTCATCTTTCAGATGATGTATAAATCTCAATTTCGAAAAATTGACCCTCATGACTGGTTTTGTGGTCCAGGGTCACATATGTTCTTGTGTTCCACAGAAAAGCAGCCAAAAGGTATTGAACAAAAAAAATGAACTTAGGTGATGAATGACTTTTTGATGAACTATCCCTTTAAGAGACATCTTGGGCTGTCAAATTCTAAAATGACAGATTGCATTGAGAAGCAGCTATTTGCAGATAAACGATCTGACCACAAAAGTTTGACTGTTGCTCACGTGAGATTTTGTGTGTAGGTGTCTAGTATCAGCTGAATGGCGAGTTCTGGAGAATTAAGTAAGCCTTGCTCAGCTACGACATGAGTGATGAGTAATTATAGATGGCTCGGGTTTAAGAATAGACTGCAGCTGGTGGCATCATTTCACGGGTTTTAAGGTGGATCATCTTCCCCAGGTTGCAACGTAGATGTCAAAATCATACTTGAGGTCGATCTTAAAGCATTGTGGACATGGTTGTAAATTGCTTACTCAGTTGTTACATTTCCCAAACTTGGTAATGCTGAAACCATTTGTCTAAAGTTGGACAATCGGGTGTATATCAGTGATGGAACATCTTGGTATTGTTTGTGCTATTCTTTTTAACCTAATATTGACCATGCTATTTGCTTTTCTTTGAGGAAACATAGCTCTTTGTAAAATAAATAGTGCGGTTGAGAATGAAGGGGGTTTCCATTATCTCAGCTGCACACGCATCTTCTAAAAATGATAAGGTGTCACCTTACTGTGGATATTTATAACGCTGAATTCATGGTGAGTTGGTTTGGTGCCCCCTTCCAACCCCTCTGCCCTCTTTTCTAGTCGTTCCCTGTGTGTCTGGCCTTTGAACCTTGCGTTCCCTATATACAGGAAGGGTGGAGCTTCTATATTCTCCAGAACGTCCATGAAGCTCCAGTCAGAGGGCAAGTCCGTCTTATCCAAGTGTCTTCCAGGGCCCACCACGGCCCCATAATCCAGCAACCCACCCCATAACCCAACACCCCCTTGTGCACCAACAGAAATCCACCGAAGCAGGACCTAAGACCTTTGGCAGTTCTAGTCTAGGGTCCTCACTGGGTTTACAAGGACAAGCATGGCCGACAAACTGGGACTGGCAGGTGTGGCGGACGAGCCCAGCACCCTGAACATCTTCACTCTGTTAGAGAGGGTGTCTGGGATCATAGACAATGTGCAGGCGTGCCAGCAACGCATGGAGGAGAGGCAGCTGGAGCTGGAGAACACCGTGAAGACCATCCAGGTGGACGTGGTGAAGTTGACGAAGGAGCACACGGCGACGAGTAGCACCGTGGAGAAACTTCTAGAGAAAACACGCAAGGTCAGCTGCCATGTCAAGGACGTTCGTGTACGGGTGGAGAAGCAGAACATACGTGTCAAGAAAGTGGAGGAAACCCAAGTCGAGCTGCTGAACAAGAACAAGTTCCG
>JADLZN010010775.1:10000-12500 GCA_018155175.1 Sinocyclocheilus anophthalmus
GTAAAACAAAGAAGCCATTTCCTCGTTCCCCTCCTGTTTCCCCGCCCCTCCATTTTCCCTTTCCCTTCCGTTTTCCCTTTCCAGCAAGTGGCCGCTATGCTTATAAAAAAATGGAATATAATATATCCTTTAGGATTAAGGAAGGGAGATGTGTTCCGCAGAGGAGAGGATGGAGGGGGTCACAGGACTCGTTTAAATTATTCCCCTTATATTCTTATATTGAACGTTGGGAAAGTTTGGGCAGATCGGGACATTGTATATGGTTGGCCTGAGGTAACAACAAACTTCTTCTTTTCTATTTTCCTAACTTCTACTATTTTTCTAATTTTTTATTTTCCATGGCGAGACATCGAACTAAACATTTTTGTTTGGGTTTACAGCACACACCGCCCGCCAGCCATGGACCATGGCCCTTTTAAAAAAAAAAAAAAAAAAAAAAAAAAAATGAAAAAAAAAAAAACAAAAAAAATTCACGAAAGGCCTCTTATAGAGATTTTGACTTGACAAGCAAATATAATTTTCCCCCCTTCCACCATGTCATTAAATCTCTAGGAGATTTGTTAGAGTAAAAACATGGTAACTTCCTGTTGCACCAAGCAGGTGGCGGCTATGACTATAACGTCGAGAAGCTCTTCAATCACTCAGGAAAGAGGTCTTAATAAAAGCTTAATAAAATAAACTTATAAAAAAATATCAAAAATGGTGAAGTTTGGGAAGATTGGACGAATTTGTATGGCTTAGTTATAAAACAACTAAAACTTTTTCCTTCTTTCCTCCTGTTTTTAACACACCCCCCCCCCATCACAATAAATATCAAAACAAATCAACACACATACACACACAAAAACATTAACAATTACAAAATTCAATACATCACACAATGTGAAACAATCATAAATTGGTTTGTGGTCAGGGGCCGCCACGGAACCAACAGCGCCCTTGTGTGCCGGACAAAAAAACAACACCAAACACGAAACGATCAAAAGATCCATCCCCTCTGTTCTCCTTCCTTTCTCCCTTCCCCTCCTTCCCTTTCCTTCCGCTAATTAAAAAAATTTAAAAAAAAAAAAAAAAAAAATAAAAAAAAAAAAACAAAACAAAACAATCACAAGGGCGTTAGATTACAGCCACGTTGAACCAAAATTTGGAATTAAAGAGTTAGCTCTAGTTCTATGGTAGAAGGAGTGTCATTTTAAAATACAACTCTAACTCCCTTTGAAAAAATTTACAAAAAAGAGATAATTAATTGAAAATAACGACGAGCAGGTGGTTTCGGATTTTTTGCACTAAGAGAACCTTTTTTGTAGGTATTGGGTTTGTTTTACATTGTATTAACCGTGATTTTGGACATGTACGTGAAAACATTTATAGATAGAAAGGCGGGAGGGGGCACTTCATTGAAAGTAAAAAAATAAGTGACCGCGGCTATCGAGACATTTTTTTGCCACAAGCACCAACAACAAAAGCAAACAAAAAGAAAGAAATCAACCACCCACTCTCTGAAAAAAAAAACCCATAATATCAGTCAGGCAGAACTTTTACACAAACATTTGTTTTTTTGGTTTTTTTTTGTTTTTGCGTTTTTTTGCCAGGTTCTCCTGATGCATGTGTAACGTTTCGCGTGAGGTTTTTTTTTTTCCCTTTTTTTTTTGTTTCCTTCTTTCTTTCCTCCCCCACCCTCCGAGCATGTTTTATAAAGGAGAGGAGTCGAGTTAATAAGAGACGGGAATTGAGAAGAGGATGAGGATTTAGTTAAAGGGAGGGAGAGAAGGGGTAGAGTTAGAGACAAAAGAGTAGGCCCTCAAAAAAAAAAATAAAAAATGCGATATCCAAATTCAAATTTCCAAAAAAACCTACACCGGTGCTTCATAGTACGGCCACCCCCAATTATAAATAAAAAATAATTTGGAACGTTATATTAAATTATAAAATAAAATTTGAAAAACCCGTCCATCAAACCACTATATATAAACGTTCACATTTTTTTTTTTTTTTTTATTTAATTTTTATTTTTATTTTTTTTTTTATTTTGGTGAGTCACCCCAGTCACATTAATTTATCCCCTTCATTATTATAGTATCATATATGAATCAATCAATAATATTTTAATCATACAATATTGCCTTCAATACCCAAATGGCCTTTTTGGTTGGCCTAGACCTAATTTTATATTGCATGATATTATATGGTTAGGAGTTTTTGTGTTTTTTTTTTTTTAATTAAATATTAAAAAAATTTATATTATTTAAATTATATAAATTATTATTTTTTATTTTTTTTAATATATATATTTTATTTTTTTTTTATTTTTTTTATTATTTTTTTTTTTTATTTTTATTTTGGTTTTTAAATTTTTTTAATTTTTTTTTAAATAATTTTATTATTTAATTTATTTTAATATATAAAAAAAATTTTTTTTTATTTTTTTATTTAATTTTTTTTTTTTATTTTTTTTATTAAAAAAAAAAAAAAAATTAATTAAATTATTTAAATTAAATTT
>JADLZN010010775.1:17500-136636 GCA_018155175.1 Sinocyclocheilus anophthalmus
CACAAGTGTCAGTACATTACAAATGTAAAATAACAAGAATAGTCATATTATAGATCAATTGAAAGTTTGAGTAAAAAAAAAAAGTTTCCTGTTTTGATTTTTTGATTTGTGTGTGTATATATATATTAAAAATTTTTTTTTTTTTTTTTTAAAATCACAGCTTCTTGCGTGAATAGCTCTGGACTACATTATGAGTTTATTTACAGTCACAGAGCAAAGCGACTCCCCTCAGCGTCCAGTGGTCTGGGCTCTGGCTGCTCCGGAGCAACAGTGAAAATATGTATGTCAGGTCAGTTCTTCTTGGTTTCTTGTACACTGGGCAAGAGTAGAGATTAATGGGAGGCTTCTTGGTTTCTGTGGTGCTGCTCACCGCAAACACATGTACAACCGGCAATGGTGTGAAGAGAACCTACCAAAAAACATAATACATATATCATGACTTTGCAAACAACGACAATCCTACATGACAGATTAGTTGACTTGGTTTGGAAGATCCCTGAATGTTAGCACTGCATAATGGGATGTGCTTCTGTAAAAATTTTTAATTTTTTTTACGGGTATAATAGACAAATTAATTGTAAAGAACAACACCCAAAATTCTGAATCAGGCAGAGAATTTTATATTGGACTGTTATCTTTTTGTATATTATGTAATTTGCAGTGCTTCTCAGTCTGTCTAGACTCTAGATCATAAAAGATTTTAACAAATGGGAAAAATAAAATTTTTAATACCAGTAAGCGAATGCATTCAACAATCCGTCCAACCAAAGGCTAATATAACGGAAACCAAGGCTGCGTACATCAGAGATTCAGAGAGAACGAGACTCTGCATTGCTTTTTCACAATTTTTATTCATTCCAGTGTGTTTTGTTTTTAAACACGAGCTCTGTCATATTCTGTGCTTGTCTCCGAAGAGCGTGGAGCCCTCCATATCACCCGGCGCCGTGTGAAGTACACTGAATCGATTTCAACCCCGTCCCACAGCTTTTTGCCCCTATGAGACGCAACACGTTTCCTTTCTCGACGTGCACCATCCTCTGGCTAGTAAAGTGTTGTGGATGAATACTGCAATCCAAGGTAAAGACGAGACGGAGTACTACACCGGAATCAACGCGTGAGTCCGTTATATTATGTTTCGGCGTGATGAGCTTCTTGAACGCACTGATCGCAACATTGTATTGATGCACACGGCACAGAATTTCCATAGCAGTGGTTGTCACGTATTTCCACATACATCTCAACTTATTCACCATAATGTTTTGATTTGTCATGTGTATCTTGCTGTGTTTAGTAATTCTGAATGGATCCGTTTACTGTATATAATATGCATCCTCCGTCGTTTGGGTTTAAGGGTTTTTTTTGTTTTTGGCACCTGTGGTTCCTGTTCGGTATCGCAACTGACTTTCTAAAATGTAAAAACGCAATTGCTGTTGCACTGTACCATACTAACAAATCAGAGACGAAAAAAAAAACCATTAGTCAGGAAGATCATACAAATAGCAAGCAGGCTGTCCACAGTCAAAATTTTTGTCTCAGGCATGAGGTATGGGGGGTACTAAAAATTGTTCACTAAACTCTACGGGAACACGAATAAAAACTACCGTACGAAAATGTACTCCTCAACCACCAGCATACTAATACCCAAACAAACAACTTAAAACCAAACACGTGAAGGTGTCTAATGTCTTTGGTGTCCTTTTGGGAAAAAGTTTTTCTTTTTGGATGGTTGGAGTTTTTTGGGCCTTTTTTTGGAAAGACACTACAGGTGCATCTCCAATAAATTAGAAGTTGTGGAAACGGTTCAGTTATTTCAGTATGTCAACCATTGTGAACTTGTTTTTATAGTCATGCACACAGACTGAGTGTTTTAAGTCTTTGGTCTTTTCTTTAATTGTGATGATTTGAATCACTTTAACAAAAACCCACCAAATCATCACTATCACAAACACATTAGAATGGTGAATTCCATCACTAAATCACCAACACTCAAAACCCCTGCAAAGGTTTCCTGAGCCTTTAAATTGTCTCTCAGTCTGGGTCAGTAGGCTATACACAATCATGGGGAAGACTGCTGATCTGTTGTCCAGAAGACAATCATTGACACTCTTCATAAGGAGGGTAAGCCACAAACATTAATTTGCTAAAGAAGCTGGCTGTTTACAGAGTGCTGTATCCAAGTATGTTAACAAAGTTGAGTGGAAGGAATAGGTATGGAAGAAAAAGATGCACAACCACCGAGAGAACCGCAGCCTTATGAGGTTGTCAAGCAAAATCGATTTCAAGAATTTGAGTGAACTTCACAAAAAATGGACTGAGGCTGGGGTCAAGGCAACAAAAGCCACCACACACAGACGTGTCAAGGAATTTGGCTAACGTTGTCGTATTCCTCTTGTTAAGCCACTCTTGAACCACAGACAATGTCAGAGGCGTCTTACATGGGCTAAGGAGAGGAAGAACTGGACTGTTGCCCGGTGGTCCAAAGTCCTCTTTTCAGATGAAAGCAAGGTTTGTATTTCATTTGGAAACCAAGGTACTAGAGTCTGGAGGAAGGGTGGAGAAAGCTCATAGCCCAAGTTGCTTGATTCCAGTGTTAAGTTTCCACAGTCAGTGATGATTTGGGGTGCTGTGACGTCTGCTGGTGTTGGTCCATTGTTTTTTTTTTGAAAACCAACGTCACTGCAAACGTTTACCAAGAAATTTTGGAGCACTTGCATGCTCCAAATTACGCTGAGCAAACTTTTGAAGTGCTGCTTTCTGTTAAAAATCCAGCCTGATTAATGGGCACCTCCACACTGCCAAAAGACCAAAAGTGATGGTAAACTGACAATGGTCTTGTGGCTTGACAGGGACAGCAACTCACCCTACAAAACCGGCGGAGACACCCCACAGAGAATCATCTGGGGTATTGGCAAGAGGAGATATAAACAAAACCCAAAAAAATTCCAACAGATGAGCTGCACAGCCACTGCTCAACCGGGACTCATACCCCCACACACTCAGCAGTGCCGGAAAGAAACAACCTGATCACCGAATATCCATCCCACACCGATTAGGCATAATTCACGCAAAAGGAGCCCCATCAAGTATTTCCCCGTCATGTCAGTAAATGAAAGACGGTCCCAGAAGCCAACAAAGTCACCAAAAGACCCCCAATTTTTTTTATGGGAAGTTGTCGTGGAATCTTACTAAACTTATATACTATTGTAAAGAAGAGGTGAATGGTGAGGTTGGTGGCGGGATAACATCACATCTCAGCAAAATGAAACAATAAACACCAAACCTCACAACAAACGGACAACCAAGACTACAACTACTTCAGGAGGGGGATCATAGAGCATTAAAATTTCAAGCCATTAAGTGACTTCCAAGTTGATGAAATGCATGAAATGCATGAATTGTCCACACACTTCCATAATTTATTGAGATGCCCGATATTTACTTGAAAAGCTTGCCGAAAATATTTTTGAGAATCGACCGTCAATCTTTATGCTTTACTTTGCGTAGATAATGGGCAAATACATTTGAAACAGATAAATGGGCCATCTTATTAGCATGAATTGGTGCCTTTAAGCACCGAAAAATGGTGTGATTACTTAGAAAAAAAAATGTAATCTAGTGACCAGCCCTAGTTTTAGTAAGTTCGAATCACTCTTTTTTTCCCCTGGCCCGAATTCCCTAAAGGTAGGAACCTGTTTTTAATTCTTAATCTCTAATATTTGTTTAATTATATAATTTAATATTTAAGAAAATATTTCTGAATTTTTCAATAATTGCTCTTAGGATTATTCTTACAAACATCTTTCATAAAATGTAAGAAATAATTTTTCTTAAGAGGATTTTCATGAATATGGTCCCAGGTCTGTTGGTGATGGCCAGTCTTGATTTTGTGTTAACTTCTGAAACAGCCAAACCTATTATCGACAAACTTATGGCCACATATTGTCTTCATTTATCCTTCCCCAGAATACCTTTGGAGATGATTCTGTCAGTTTTGCATTTTTCTTGTCCCATCCAGCACCATCCAGATAGAGGCCATAGATATAGACGCCGCCCACATCTCCTGGCGGGGGGGCTGTGACATCTTCCTTCATCATGCGAGTGACGTCGTTAAGTAGGACGACGGTGTCTAGGGCCCAGCCTTTAGACAGATTCATTCGAGTGGTCTCTTGACGCATCGCAGTTAAGAACCCCTATTATGAAGAACAATACGTTAATAGAGAAACCTGAATCAAATTAAACCCGAACCCGAGTCAAATGAGATAATTGACCCACCTGTGGATTGAAAAACCCTGTGAGCCAAAACTGATGAGGTCGACCACTGAAAGTCCAGTTGTGGAATTGCTGGTTCCTCTCAAGGAGTTCGGTGAACCAGAAACCCAGAGAAGCAGCTTCCCAAGAGATTTTTTGCCAGGACTTTGGAACACGAGCATCATACATGCTGTCCAGAGCGTCGCGGAGATCCTCTGACATTATTATAGTCCCTTTGGGATTATAAACTCATTGTGTTACAATACAAAGCATCTTTTTCTAGACATTTTTGATGATATTGTTAATGTTTCTCTTCTTAATTTTAAAACTATGAATGTGTTTTACTGTACTATAAGTAAACCCATTCAGAACTCACCATCAATGGCAAGTTTAAGGTCGGTGAGGGTAGTGCGCACACGACCAATGACACGCTGCATTCTGTCAAGCTCCTGACGAAGGAATATAGTCATGGGCTGGAATGCACCCATTTTTTGTAGGTTACTCCTTACCTGCATAGAGTCATTTGAAAGTTTACGGTCTACATTTAAGTAAGACACTAAAGGCTGGAATACACTACACAACTTTTAAAATCTGAACAGATTTTAAAAAAAAACTGGACAGCCATACTTAAATGACTGAGGAGCATACACTACACTTTAAAGTCCCGATCACAACAAACTCACGCAGAAGCATGTGCCTTGTTGCTAGGAGACATGAGCAAGGAAAACAATGTGTTCTAGAACCGGCTCAAAATATCAACTATGTCTGATATCCTCTTGACTGGATGGGATCATAGTCTGAAGCTAAAAAATTGAGTCTGTGACCATCATACACTATGCTATTTCTATGAAATCTGTCAGTTGAAATCTGACAGTCCGGCAACTAGCGTCAACTTGTCCAAACTGTAAATCGGGGGAAAAAGCGTGAAGTTTATTCCAACCTTAATATGCTTTGAGCCTTAGCCTAATAAAGAAGTGGCCCAATAACTTCATCTTCACCTCGTGTGGCACATAGTCAGCAGGAAGTTTTTCTAGCATCTCATTGGCCATCTTCTGGACAGATGACTCCCTGGTCTCGCCCTCCCCACTGCTGCTGTCTTTGGGTTGGATGTTGAGGATGGTGTTCAGGGTTTCATTAGCCATGTTGGTCTGGTAAGTAATGTCAGCATTGGAATGGAGGCCAAATACCTATTGGATGAAATTTGAATCAACAGGTTCTACGTCACCACCCAGTCGCCCCATCAAACTCCATAGAAAATAATAATTATCTGCATCACCTCAGGTGTATCAACCAATGGCAGAGTATCAATATGCACATGGTAATCCTGCAGCATCTTGGCCTTTGGTATAGTATATCCTTTATAGAAACAGAACTTGTCCCCAAACATGTTTTCACTAAACCAGATACGGGCGAAAGTATTGAGCAGGCGTTTGTCCATATCATCCGTGACACGTCCACCATACTGCACCTACAGAACCAATAGTAAAATTACAGAATGTTGTTAAAATTTGGGATTTATCAAAAACAACAACGAAAAAAGCAATGGCAGGTCTATACTGTACCTCTCCTAGCATGTATCGCAGGCAAAACCAGTTCACTCCTCTCTTGATGTCGATATCATCCAAGTGGTTCTGCACAAACTGGACACTGGAAGTGAAATCAGCCTGGTTGAACTCATAGGGAATGTTCCAGCCAAGTGGACCAAATTTGCGTCTCTCCTTTAGAGGGAACATGACAATGGGAACAACAGTTCTTAAATGGCTGTGCTAAAATCTTACTTTTTTATAAAATTTGTTTAAGGGATACTCCACCCCAAAATGAAAACTTTGTCATTAATCACTTACCCCCATGTCGTTCCAAACCCGTAAAAGCTTAGTTCGTCTTCGGAATACAATTTAAGATTTTTTTGGATGAAAACCGGGAGGCTTGTGACTTGTCCCATTGACTGCCTAGTAAATTACAATGTCAAGGTCCAGAAAAGTATGAAAAGCATCGTCAGAATAGTCTATCTGCCATCAGTGGTTAAACCGTAATGTTATGAAGTGACAAGAATACTTTTTGTACGCGAAGAAAACAAAAATAACGACTTTATTCAACAATTCGTCTCCTCTGTGTCTCTCCGCATCACCGTAGCGCCATTTTAGAGAATATGAGCTGAACGCAAGCAGCGTACGCTCTTCTGTGTCAGCCAAAAAGTATTCACGTCATTTCATAACGTTACGGTTGAACCACTGATGGCAGATGGACTACTCTGACAAAGTCTTATATACTTTTCTGGACCTTGACAGTGTAAATTACTTGGCAGTCAATAGGACAGTCACAAGCCTCCCAGTTTTCATCCAAAATATCTAAAATTGTTTTCCGAAGACGAACGAAGCTTTTACATGTTTGGAACGACATGGGGGTAAGTGAATAATGACAAAATATTAATTTTGGGGTGGAGTAACCCTGAACATACAAAGATAATATAATGTTTATGTTGTAAATGTCTTAGATAATATTTATTATATTGTTTAAAATTATTTTTGAGCTAGCTCATTGGTGCTTGTATGCAAATCTCAAAAAATGTCCCGCTGTCCCTGACCTGGCCGGGTGGTATGATGATCACACAGCTAGAAATAGGCCTCTCCACTGAGGCAGTTGGAGATCTCCATCTGTCCTGGGTCCACTAGTGGTTATGTCCCTTGAGTCCAGCCTTCACCCCGCAAATCGCAAGTCTCATTACCACACTACATTTCTGCATTCTTAGATTTTATTCCTTTGATTTTTTGCATGCTGATGTGGATGTAAGGACCATAAAGATATCTGATAAATTAATGATAGATCGAGCAAATGCGAACGTAACAGCAAATTTTCCACTTCTCGACCGTGGCTGATGCTCATTGGTAATTTAATTTTGAAGCTGCGTAATTACTGGGAAGTTAGGGTGCCCATCTTGTCACCCAGACCTGACATGGGCGCTGGATGCATCTCTGTTGTGGTAACTTGTGTCTACCTTCATCCAGGAACTCTATTCCCAGATGGCAGTTCTGCATAGTAACCAGCCTCCTCAGCATGCTCTGGGCCAGAGCCGTTCTTGAATGTACGTCCTGTCCTGTCCATGAGATGCCTGCAAACACCCTGCAGACCACACAGAAAACTGTTGAGCACATTTGATCTCAAATCATCAAACTCTTCACATCAAGCGAATTTATTTTTACTAAACAAGGTGACACGCCAATCACTTAGGGCCATCATTCCTGCACAAATTGTCTGACTGGGGCCACATCAACATACAAATATTGCCGGTCAGAATGCCCAACTGACCAATCATAATCCTTCTAGAAAGCGTGTAATAATGAATAAAATTTTCATAACCTTCCGACCTGCGCGTCTCTCTATGCTCTCGGTGGGATCAGAACCCATAGCCAGGAAGCAGACTATAGTTATCCTCTTATCCTTGCTGACCATGACATCCATACCAGAATCACTCCCCTGGCTACGTCACCCCTTGCTTCCGCCAT
Source organism: Sinocyclocheilus anophthalmus (assembly GCA_018155175.1). Lineage (NCBI taxonomy): Eukaryota > Metazoa > Chordata > Actinopteri > Cypriniformes > Cyprinidae > Sinocyclocheilus > Sinocyclocheilus anophthalmus. Next base: position 25,252 of record JADLZN010010775.1, read on the forward strand.
GTATTACGGGCCTATCACGAAATAACAAGGAGCAATATGCAAATATTCCAAATCCACAAATGGCCATTTTTTACACTTTGCATTTTTAAAATACTCTTAAAGATCGTGTTGACTATCACTTCGGTTTATGAATATATTGAGTCCTTGTGATAACACACACGGTTATGGCCAAGCGAGGTCAGTGACTGCTTGGCACGGCGTTTAGATAAGCATTCCTGTATGCTATAAATAATTAACTTGTACTGCTTTCAAATTTTAATTGTTCTTAATTAACACAGTATTCAAAGTAGTGTTTTCAAAACCGACCGCGTTACCACCGTACCCTATATGCGGCTTTCCAATTTGAAATCAATGCCACAGTGCGACAGGGTTGCGAAGCAAGATCTACTGCAGTAGTTCCGTTTCTTAATCGGTCGTTACAAGTTAGGGAAATTAGCTATTCAAATCTTTGGACAATTAATATTTCACCACAGTACAACATGTGAGTGCTGCCGTTAAAATAGTATCTCACATAATCCAGTGAGTGACGGGGGTGAACAGGTGTACTGTGAAAGCTACAGGATGTGTTTAACCCTTAATTCATTTTGAGCAAAGTGGTTGAGTCAATGATTGTTATTGTCTCTTTATGTGAAAGTAATAAACATTTAAAGTGCGACATGTAAAACAACTTTCCCACTGGTTGACATTTGGTAAGAAATCAAATTTTCAATTTCTCAGTCAGTCTAAGAATGATGATCTATGCCTAAATAAGGTGATAGCACTCCACTGATCAGTAAATGAATAACTATGTGCCTACCCATGACCCTGTTGGGGAATGTTACTTTTAAAAGTAATGCATTACGATGTTGCGTTACTCCATAAAAAGTAACTAATACGTTACTTAGTTACTTTTTAATGGAAAGTAATGCATTACGTTACTTCTGAGTTACTTTTTAAATCTGGGCAGGACTTGCTTGTTTGTTTTTAATATAAAAAAAGTTCTATTTTTGGCAAATATAAAAGCCATTTCACACCAAAAAGTGTAATGAATAAGCCTCAGGCTGAAGGAATGTAAATTTAAGTCCGTACAGTAGAATGCATAAGAAGAAATTTCAACACTTCAGCAATAAAAAAAAGACACACAGATGTTCGTCTAGAGTAATTTTTGCTTATTAGTGTGGTTGAACTGGATCATCGAAGGTCAGAAGCAAAGACATTGTTAATAGAATGGGATTAAATACATAAGCGATATTTGTGTTGTTTAACATTTAATTATTGCAGGTTTACGTCATATTCTGAGTTGCATTATTTTTGTTCATTTTGAGGAATACTGAATCAGTATTTTTTTTTTTTGTGAGTGAGATGAATCAATGCATATTCATATTTATTATAGAACTACAGTAACATCTTACTGATTTCCTTCTCAACATGGGGAAAGGAGACTGGTCAATACATAATTGGAAAAAAAAGTACCTTCGTTACTTTATTTGAAAGTAACTCGAGATTCTCTTGTAAATTAAAAAGTAGTTTGTTACTTTACTAGTTACTTGAAAAACTAATCTGATTACGTAACTCGCGCAACACTGCCCATGACCATGAAACAGGCCTGTGCTGTCAAATTATAAATGACTATAGCCGGAGCATCCTCAATCCTTCTACTCTTATTATGAACAATCTACCAACAAAGCTAAAGATCTATAATTTTACAGAGCAAAAAAAAAAAAAAGACCATATAATATTGTCACAAATCCGCCTGCCTCTGTTTTGTTGTGTTTTCTTCCCCATGTGCTCCCCGTGACCCAGTTTCTCCCATGTGTGATTGTCTCATTTGGTTCAGATGTGTCTCATTAATTACCCTTGTTTAGTTTAGTATGTAAGGTGTAGTCTGTCCTGTGATTCCTTTGTCCGGTGTCGTCCATGTAATGTGCTACGTGTGTGTTTCTGCCTGCCCTGTGTTACCCCTGGTTTTGGTTTATTAAAGACGGTTATTCGTATTTCTCCTTTGTCTCCGCGTTCCTCGACTCCTCACAGTAGTAACCTTGACAGAAGACCCAACCTACAAAAAGTCTAACAGCGTGTTTCTGCTCTGTTTGTTTTCCATGTTTCGTACAGTATTTAAATTTTTTTTTCCATGGACCCCTTCGACCACTTATCCCGCCCGGATTACCTCCTCCTCCTGCTGGAGCATCTGGAACGATCGGTCGAGGCCCATACTAACTGTTTCCAGTTGTGTAGTGTACGAAGTATAATACTTCATTACAGTACTTAAGTATTTATTGGGAGTATCTGTACTTTACTTGAGTTTTTATATTCCTGCCACTTTTACCCTCCCCTACATTTCCTAATTACAATGTATTCTTTTTAGCTCCATACATTTCCAACCGAAACTATATCGTTACTTACTACAATAGTCAGAAGTCAAAAAACACGGACTGCCAGGAAAAGCATGTTTTACCGATTCGTGGTATGGGTTCTGCAGTAGACTCATAAAACACCTTTTTCTCAGTGAAACCAACCAGTGCCGCCCACCGTGGATGATTTATTTTCCCCTCAGTCGGTCCTGGAGTGTGCGTCCCCGTCATCTGCGATTAATATGGTATTGTTTTTGTACTGATGTGCGTCTGACATTATCAATAACTCTAGTTACTAGGTAATCTCAAATCACACACAGAGTGCACGTACGTTGATTTATTAATCTATTAAAATTCTAAATTCCGTGCATTCTAAATTGTAGACGGCAAAATTGCTTCTGTATGATTTTTTTATTTATATAATTTAATATAGTTAATCTAACTATAACCACAAAGACACCGGTTTTTCTGTCTTCCGCAATACAGCATGACACATTTATATCATTTTATAACAAGTTCAGTAAGCAATAAAGTGACCCCCCCTTACATTTTAGGCATATATTGCTTTTTTTTTGACTCATATGCTGCTAACGAAATAGTTCCAAACACAGACACAGCACTGTTTTTTGCTCTTGACAATGGGTGGTTTTACTTATAGAATGATCGCTTTTGTGAAGCATCGGTGTAATATGATTCAGGATTCACTGCTTAACCCAGTTCAATGCTTTGTTTCTGATGAATCATCGTTTGATGATCGTGAATCTCAATGAATCACTCTTACCAGTCACTTGCTATCACTTAACTGTCGGTTTTAAATTTAATTCGCAATTTTTTCAATGTTTTAATTATTTAAATATCGTATCCACGTTTTATGTTACAACAAAACTTAGTCCTATTTATCATCTGTACTGCAGGTTAAATGCTCCACATGTCCCCTCTGCGATACATTAACTGTGTAATCCATCAAATGGCCACTTCAGAGTGCGCTTTCAGAAAGGTTTTCTGATGTTGGAATGAAAGACCACTAATTACTGTACTGGTGAGTGCGGCCTGTCTACTCAAGCCTGTGTAGGAAACATTTGTGATAGATTATTTTATTGCTTGCTTTTTCCATTTTGCTTTACGTGTCCTTGGACTGTCCAGACTAGTACGTTAGATTTAAAAAAGATTTTCCCGGGGGGGGTATTAAGTACACTAACGACACAACGTTTTACGCAAGTAAATATTCTAACGGGTGACTCAACTTCGACCATTCCATGTGTCTGGGTAAACGATCTGTAAACTTTTACTTTTGAGTATGGCTTTCAGGTACTTTATACACCTGATGTTTCTGGACATCGCTTATCACACCACGTGTAGAGCGGCGTCGTCCGCCGCGCATCGGATGCTTCGGCCGCTTTGTGTGGATACTGGCGATAAACGATCCTCCTTTCACCGTCGTCCCCATGAGGATCTCGCTAGGTCCACTCCCGGACCCAGAGCCAGCCCACCATCACCCCCGCTGCACGGAGCCCAAGCAGCCCCCATCTGACTTGAGTCCAGACCCAGCCCCACCGATGCGCATTCGCCTGAGCTGTAGGATCGCCCCGTAGCCCGAGCCCTCGTGATGTCAGACCATTTTTGAGAGCCGCAACGGAGCACGCGACGGGGGATGCAGGCGCAAAGCCCCTTAGAGAAAACCCCGCCCACTGGCCCCACGCTGAGTGAGCGTCCCCTGGACTCTGGGACCAACAGTCTAGGCGATATTATTCGGACCGTGCCCTTTCTCCTCCCCCTTCCCTCGGATTATCAGTCTAAACCCTGACTGTCTACCATCCTGTTGTCATCCCCGCCTGACGCACCTCCCGCTCTGAGAGTCGCGATTGGGTGTTTGGTGTGTGCATTGCCACCAGCCCTGAAAGCCCGGAGGCTTACAATTCCCGCCCACGCCACCCCCCGGCAGGGAACCCTGGTGGATGCCATTCCATCACAGGCAACATATAACTTGATAATATAGGCTGGGACGATCCGCTACTCTCGATTCATACTAGCCCGATACTTGTTTGCCGATTCAATAAATCTTGCCGATATTGAGTATTGCGCTTATATAAATATTGCGTTTTCATATTACATTTGGGATTTTTGTTTGCGTATTAAAACTATACAATGGAAATACTTGATATACCCTAAAAGGACTGTATTGATGAGTCATATTAACTAAACAATGCTCACACTTTTTCTGAACTTGTATTTCACATACACAGTGTATATTTTTAAAGTACCTTGAACCATGAAACTTTCAAGTAAAAAAAAACCCTGAACTTGCACATGAATATAATAGTCAAATGTTAAACAAAATGAGTAGAATAAAGTGCTGTTACTTTGCATAGCGTTTTAGTCATGTTTAGTTTTATGTGCTTTAGGTGCTGCTCCAAGTCACACACACCTATACATTTCGCCCTCTGTTGGAATAAAATCTGTAACTCCTCCACAACACCTCTTAGGAAATGTAAAATAATTCAATATAAATCAATTCTGAGATTAACCAATCGATTTTTAAATTGTTTTAAAAAGAATCGCAATAGTTAGGTGAATCGATTTTTTCTCCCACCCCAAATAAATAACTGTTTTCTTTATGCAAAGTATAAATTATTTATTTTTTGCCATTATTTTTTATATGAATGTGACCTGGGCAGGTGGTATTGAGAGATTTTGTGACCCCATTATCGTTAAACGTCATAACAGGCCGGTTTGATTATGAATGTTAAGTGACAATCTGGAGCTCAGTGGCTGATCAGCTGTTCAAATTCATTTCACAGAATCTTTTTATAGACTGGAGGGTCTTGAAAGGGAATATACGCTTACTTAGTTGCTTCTAAGAGCTTACAAAAGATTGGAGTAGGCACTCTTCTCATTTATCAGGTTTGGATATCAGACAGCAAAGTATAATTACAAACATACTATGAGCACCAAATATAATATTTAATCTGGTATATTGGTAAAGGTCGCAGTAGCTGGACATAAAATCATTCAATAAATGTATCGCGATATAAAGTTTTTTTCAATAACGGTGATATGCATTTTTAACACATTTACGATATTTTCGATATACAGACCATTGTTTTCCATACATTGATTTATTTGTGGCGTTGACTTCGTTGAATACACTGCCACTGCACGTTTCAAAATCAAACGCGTCGCGGGTGTTTTATATGAATGTATCTCTGAAGGGAACTGACTGTCTTCAGAAAAGTTTCGATTTAATTTTCATTTTTATCTGGTAAAGTAGCGTTCATGAGCGGAGCTGCTTTGTTTACAGCCGTTACTGGAGAAACCGTTAGTTCCACTGCTCTCACAGCGCCTCTTGCTGGCAGACAAGCAGTTTGCATTTCCAATAATAAACCCATTTCCAGCAACAAGCTTTTGTTGTTGCTCTATTTTTTTGTTTTCTGAAGCAACTCGGAGCATGTTTCAAACTCGTTATCCTGGTTAATGCACCTTTCAATCTATAAGAATAATCAGCCTAAACTAACAGTCAAAGGTTTTTGAACTGCAAGATATTTAATGTTTCTTAAATAATTATCTTCTGCTCACCAAGCCTGCATTATTTGCCCCACAATGCACCAAACACTCAGTAACAGTTTGATTAAATTTTTTACAATTTAAAATAACTTTTTTCTGTTTTAATATATTTTAAAAATGTAATTTATTCATGTGATAGCAAAGCTAAATTTTCAGCATCATTACTCCATCGTCAGTTCACAGAATCCTTCTGAAATCGTTTAATATGCTGATTAGCTGATTATCAATATTTAAAACAGTTGAGTATTTTTTTTTTCAGGATTATTTGATGAATAGAAAGATCTAAAGATCGGCATTTATCTGAAATAAAACGTTTTTGTAACATTATACACTATTGGCCAGTCAAACGCTCTTTTTAAATTTATCTTAAGAGAAATTAGTACTTTATTTAGCAATGATTTTTTTAATTGATCAAAATGTATAAAGACCGATATGAGAGGGTGGCATCGTTAAGAAGAGGTTAAAGCACATTTACAGCTGGAGGTTCAGCTCATGTACTAGGGGTTCTATCTTAACTTATGCCAGCCTTTATTCCTCCAGCCACGCTATGCTAAGCCCTTGTGTTTCTCGCTGGCGAAGAACCTCAACACAAATCAGTAACTACCCATCCTTTTATTAAGACTAGACTCACCCGTTCATACTAAAGGCATTCAAGACCCCTCTACCTCATCCAACCCTGTTTTAAAAATGCCTCTGGCGCATGCGTGCCCCAATCCATACTATCTCAACCGACACCCCACGGACCTCTAGTAGGGGGATCACTGGGGAAGTCTGTGATAGAATGAGGGGAGAAGCAAAAAAGACGGAAACAACAAAGGGAACAAGCTTTGTGGACGGCAGTGTTGGGAGGGGGGGGGGGGAAGGGGTAGGGGGGGAGGGGGGGGGAGAGATGGGGGAGGGAGGGATAAGAGGAAGTGACGGTTGGTGCCTTGTGTGGAGTAATGGTGATAGTGTTTTGACGTTGTTTAACGGAGTGGTGGGGCGGACAATAGTCGGTTTGTTTGGAAATGTTTTTATAATTTTTGTGGTTGGAGGGTTGTCAATATAGGTGAAGGAAGTTTCTGTTGTATTAAGAATCGTTGGGACAGTCTGGCCTTGTATAGGAGCTTGTTGAACTAATAACTGTTCATATCTCTGATTCGGTTATTCGTCAGAATCGGGAACCGGGGGGAAACTCATAGCGTGATATAATTTTGACATGCGCAATCCGCCCCGATTCAGAAGGACCTATAAATTAGTACCTCCACGATGCGTATTACAAAAGGTGGGTGGCTGTCGGTGCTTACAACCCGTTGAAAATCTAGTCCACTAGGCAGGTTATCGATTTTAATATTTGGTTCAATAGTTTACTGAAAAGCATATGTTATGGGTGCATATGTGTCTAGAAGATTAACGATATAAAACCGAAAAAGTAATGGATGTTGGAGTATGTAAAACAGAGAAATTTTGAGAATGAGCACCTCGTCATGACAAAACGTCGTTGACTTCGGTCATGCTCCATCTCTTCTGATGACAAAGAATGGAAATCGAAAAAGGCACAAAACACGGTGTTTGAGGGAATAGGAAGGTTGAAAGAGAATATAACACCCCGCTATATAACGAAAAAACGGAAGTAACCATCGCTTAAACACATTATCACCCCGAGAAACTACCAGGTCAACTCGAGCGCATTAATCTCTCTGTCACGGTTTCATTTCCCACAACAATCAACCACACTTCAACAACACACACACAAACAAGGTGTAAAACTAATAAACTGATGAAACGGGCACGAAAGGAACAAGGTAAAAGAAAAGGAAGATGATAAAACAGGGGGCAAGACGACAGGGAGAAGGGAAGACATAGGGATAATGCAGCTGAAAAAAGGGCGGGAAAAGAAAAAGGGGCCGGAACCGTGGCGGGGAGGCAGGAACACAAAGGAGGGAGCTCAGCAGGGTGGGCGGGGCATCAAAGTTCCGCCTTAGAACAGCAAGAGGAGAGCCGCTGGTCCGGCACACAACTCGGCGGCACGGCCTGCGGCCCACACGGGGGAGGAGCAGGAAGGTGAGGCAGCGCGGACACGCACTAAGGGGACGGGGTCCGACCGCCGGCGGGGCTCGACAGAGTTTAAGTCTAGAGATGCTCCGCCTGAAAAAAGGTAAAAAAAATAATAAAAATAATTACTTGGCCTGAAATAAGTTCTTAAATGGACTGTATTACAGGGAATTGTGGGGGATATCAAGACGTATTGAATGGTCATCAATTGTAGCTTCTGTGTGCTGTTATCTGATTAAATTGAAGCTAAATGCTGTTCAAATGAATTGTGATATTGAGATAATCAGCAAACTGAAATTACAAAACATTATCTGCAAAACATTATGGATCAAACCTTTGATGAAGGTCTGAAACTCGCTATGGGAAACGTTTTTGGCCAGTAAGTCTATTTTCAACGTCAGAAGCAGTGTAAAGAGGAACTTGTGATCTTCATAAAGTCCCCGAGCAGTATAGCGGAAGACTTCAAATGTGAGGTACTCCATGATGTTGTCTAGTCTTTTAGCTGTAACGTGGGACTTTGGCGACTTCTCCATCGACATGTCAAAGATGCCCAAAAACTGGCGTAGTGAAGTTTGGTACATCACATTGACCAGGCTCATCTCCACAATCAGGAAGTAGAGGATGCTCCCCCTGGTGGCCACTGGACGGTACTCTTCTCGAGTGTGGTTGATGTTAATTTCAGTCTCTGCAGCAACTGCTAGCTTTTGACTTACCTAGGGGATGGCAGGAGATTTTAGCTATCAAAACACAATTGTAAGTCAGTTTTATAAATCAGCTTAAAAGTACATGGCTACAATTGAAGAAAGTACCTCCTGTGCTATAGTCTTGGTGACTCTGAGCACCTCGATAAGAGACTCATCCTCCACTAGAGAGCCCTGAATGCTGGTTAACTTGTACAGAAGATTGCTCTCCAAATCCTGCATCTTCCTCTTGTTCGATGTCACTTCCTCCAAGAGCTTCACACGTTCAGCCTCCATTTCCTTGATTGGAAAATAATTGATTAAATCAATATTACATCTAAAGCTACTTCTGCTTATTGATTGGCACATTTTGTTGTTGTCTCTGTGTACTGAAGCTTCTGTCACCAGAACAAATTCAAACATAAATGCAAACATACTAGGCAATAAAACTCTTTCTGACTTCTGACTTCAATATCTAGTTAATTTATTTAGATTTAAAACATGTATATCAGACCAGTGTTATTATAGTTACTTAAAACTAAAGCTAAAATTAAAACTATTAAAAAACATTTTTATAAACTGAAATAAAATAAGCATTAACTGATACTAGGGATGCTCCGATCAGGATTTTTGCAGCCGATACAGAGTACTGATTTCTTGTCATGGTGATCAGCCGATACCGATGCCGATTCTGATGCTTCAAGCTTTATATAGACCGTTTCATCGGGAGCACGTGCCTGGCCCGAAGTTAACTTCTGGTCTGTTTTTGTTTATCAGTCTGGCTATGGCACCGGCTACAAACGCAGTTAAAGTTAAAGTGATGAGTAGACTGAAGTTGGGCTCTGTTGGTTGTGCTGTGGGATGTTTTCCATAAATTTATTTATTTGTGGCGCTCACCACAATATCAAAACTGACGATTTTCCAAAAGGCTTGGTTGAATAAAAATGAGCTTGTACTGTACATTTACAAATCAAAACGAGGTGCTGGTGTTTTTATATCACTGTATTTCTAAAGGAAGACTATCTTTTCCTAATACATTTCATCTTGCTGTAGATGCCTGAGAAGCAGGTTTGTGAGCTCAGCGCGCTTTGTGTACAACTGTTACAGGGAAACCTCTGCTTTTTGTTCCGATCCCTCCACGCGGTGACACTCACCAATACTATTTTTAACCGTATCGTTAAGAACCGCTTCAGACACATGCCGCGGCGGCTGATCACGAGCAACTGACTAGAGCTGCCCCGCGATCAGCTCCGGTGGCCGTTGAGCCCGTAACGTACCGCAGACTGTGCATGAGCCGCGCTATCCGCTCTAGGACCACTGAATCGGTCTGTGTAGATGAATTCATGGAAACATACACGACAACCGCACTTTTTCATTGTTCTCGAAACTCCATCGGCATGCCATACTGGCTATGACATGATGCGGCCCAATCCTTATGTCCCCCCACCGCATCTGGAAACGTGGTCACGCGTTGACCATCACAACTTGCGATCGTTTTCCGGAATCGCCAAGTTTTGAGTACCGATCCGAGTCATAAAATATGACTTTCAGCCGATAACCGATCTCCTGCCGATCGATCCGTAGCATCCTACTGACACTGATACCACACACACACACACAACGCACACACAACCACCCACACACACACACCATATCTTATTATATCAGATATATCTAATTATACTAAAAATAGTATCATCAGCGGTCTCAAAGTCTACATTCAAATGTCCAAATCTGAATTTCTCAATGCAACGGTCTGGACCGAACATTGTATTACAAAACTTGTTTTAATAACAACTAACATGCCTACAAATAAATCTGACATTTTTGAAAAAAATAGAGCCCCTTGCATTCAAAATACATAGGTAATACAATGACAAATGGCAAAACATTCATTTAGAGTCACATACGGTCACAAGTTATTGCAGGTACAAGATGGTAAGTAGTAGTCCTAATTAATATAATAATACATGGCTCAAGCCCTCTCAAACAGTTCTGAAGTAAAAGCATGCTTTTTGTTTATGTTTTGTTTGACAGACACCAGTGTTTCCCACGACTTCAAATGCAAATTATGTCTGTTGAGCATACTATACATGTTTCCGCTCCCCTCCCGGTACCGTCTGTATCAAAAGGAAAGGAAAGGACATGACGTGTGGCTGAGTATGGTGTCCCATACTTGGAATTTGCATTTCACCCATCCAAGTGCACACACACATCAGTGAGAAGTGAACAAACACACACACACACACCCCTAAGTCAGTGGCACCCATGCTGTGGCGCCCGAGCAGTTGGGGGTTGTGGGGCCTGCTCGTGTCTCAATCACCTCATTCGTGATAATTGAGGTGGAGAGAGCTGCCTGGATCTTCACAAGTCCCACCCACCACAATCCGCCTCCTCCTACGATTCGGACTGAACTCGAACACCGCGACCGTTCTGTTACAAGTCGACTCTCATCCCTTAGGCATGACTGGCCCCCCAAATTTGTCCCCCTAATGAACCATACACCTGCACTCACAACTCTAGAAGACGAAATGGAAAATGGCAATCAAAGCTTTTCTGAAGACGGTCTGTTCTTTTCAATTATTCATTCATATAAAAACACCCGCGCTGCATTTTAATTTTGAAACGTGCATTGCTCCGTTTATTCAAGGAAGTATTCGCCTTTTGGGAAAATCTATTTGTGGCGGTCCTTTTGATTTAGAACAGGGCCTCCACACTAACTCAATGTTGTGAACCTGGACACTGCTATAAGTCAATTGTCCATAATCTAAGTGTAACAAAAGATATACAAATACGCATAATTACAGTGACTGTCGCCCGATTATGTCAAACGTCATACGCTCACTGGATGTCATGACAATAAATGTCATGAAGGAAAAGTTTCAATATCTTGCCTTCTTTTTCATTTCGGACCATCTCCAAAAAGACATAAAAAAAACTAAACATATGATTTACAAGTTTAACATGTGTTTATCAAAGTAGGAAATAATTAGTGCTCCTAAAATACGAAATGGAGATGGGTCTGGACTTTGAGAAGCACTGGTATACATATACAATACTATTTTATTTGAACTAGTTGCTCTCAAACTAAAATTGAAATAAAAATTAATAAAAACTACGACAAAACAACTGACAAGCCAGGACTAAGCTTTGCAACAATTACTAAAAATCATTTAAGAATTTAAAATATAAATAAAAACTATAATAGTATATTATGATACTAAAATAACACTGTCTCAGACTTGCCTTTTTCTCTATGAGAATGACTCTGCCAAGTAACTGGTCCTCCAAACCCTTCAAGGGACGGGAAAAATTCCACACCTGGCGGTATGCTCAGCATGTGCATAGTCATCGGGCGTATGCGAGGGTTGCTATTTTGCTGGGTAGTTGGTGGGTGGGGGTACACAGAAAGTGTATCCATAACCACGTTCTTGTCCCTGTGACTTGTTAACTAAAACAGACGAAAGGGTCTTAGCTTGCTACTACAGACCAGAGAATTGGGACGTCATGTGTCTAGTATCGCATTAAGTTTAGGAATGTAAAAAAAAAATTATAGAATATATTCATGAAGTCACATGACTTACTTTAGAAGTTTTTCCAGACTTTATGAAGTTCTTCTCCAGTATGTTATCTAGCACTGGATCAAGCTCTTCCCCAACATCCTCTAAGAGCAAAGGTTTGCCCAGGGACAGGCAGTCTTCCAGGTGAGTTCGGAAATATTTGTTGTTTAGTGATGTCACCTGATGTGGGGGATTGTAGCTGACATAGTTGCAGTGACTTTTTGCTTAATTTTTTTAGCTAAATCGCACTAATTCAAAGTTGCTACATTGATTTAATTACACCGATAATTACAGTAATGATAATATAATCAAACTTTAATCAAATTAGATTAAAACTGGTATCAAATCAGTACCTGTAGCTCATTATTATTTTCACGGTTCTTGATCCAGATCTTGCCCTGGCCCTGAGGATCAATGAGCAGAGGATAACGAGAAGCTTTTGTTACGATGATGCCATTCTGAATGGACAGGTCATCGTTGGGGAGACCCTGCAAGTTCCATTCTCCTATAGTTGCATTGTCCACCAGCATACTGATCAAATTCAGGTTCTGTGCAGGAAATCATGAGAAAATCATGAGAATCGTTTTATAAGATTCATGAATTGTAAAAACAACATCTCATACAAGCTTGAAGAAATAATAAGTTGTCGCTGTTGAAATATTAAATGAGAAAGACTCAGGATTAGGGATGGGTATCGTTAAGGTTTTAACGGTATTACTACTCTTACGGATACTGCTTATCGATTCTGTACTTTAACGGTATTCTTATCGGTACTTTTTGTTTTTTATATATATATATGACAAATTAAGAGCTTAATTAACATTGTTTTATATTCTGAAATGTAAAATAAATATTTAATTAAATGAATATAAAACATAAATTTGTAAATGCACCAGTGTGCAGGCATTTTTAGTATTTTATACATAAGATAAGATACAGTAAGAACATGAACAAAGGTGTAGGTTTCATAAATTTAGACCATTTTGAGAAGTCGTGTTCAAAGGAATTTAATTAAATCCATTGAAGTCAGTACTGGTAATAAATAAAATTCAATTTCTAAAATATTTATAAAATATGCATCAAACTGATTTTTCTGTAGTTCTTGTATAAGATTTAAATTTGAAAGAATTTCTAAATTTTTAAATTAATAAAAAGGTTAAATGTTGTAATAACATGGTAAAACCTGTTAACATTAAAAATTTGCACATTCACTCAAAAGAAACATTACTCGTTAATAAATTAACTCAATTCAAAATAATTGTGTAAATTACTTTTTATTGTAAATCCCATTTTTTCATCTTTGACCTAGAGGAATGCAGCTGCTCAAAACGTCAGTATTTTTTGAAAATATTTCATGAACATTTTAAACCTTGTACATGTGCAAATCTGCAAAAAATATATAAAGAAAAGAAATAAAAAAAATAGGACTTTCTATTTGCTTTTAAACTGTAAACGCTTTTCACTAAGCTGTTTTTCCAATTTTTCAAGTTCTACATTTTCTCCTTAGCTCCATGTTGCAGTAAGTTTTGGGAGTTCATTTTTAGTCCATCTCCTATCCTGAAAAGTCTGTCTTGCAGAGACTGACAAAAATGAGCTCCTAAAACTTACTGCAGTGGTACAAGAGGATGTGGTGCTGGTCCTTCAAGAGTCACTCTCAACTTATCTGTCCATAAAGCCTATAAGAATAGTCTTCATGTATTTCACAACACTTCAGAATGTTATTCTAATCAAGTGAGGGTCATTTTTTAGGATTTTTTTACCCAAGCAAAGTCTCTGAGAACCTGACACCTTGTAATTCTGGAGACTCAAGGTTGCAGTTCTGGAAAATAGTGGCACTGGAGACTAAAAGGTTCCTGATGGTTTCACACTTAATTCTTCACATTAATTATTAAATCTTTTGCAGTTAATATGCGTCTTTTCTTCTCCACCTGTTTTTTTCTGACCCCGCTGACCCAGTGAGCATTTTGCTGACCAATGGTCATGCCTTAACTTTGAAATTTCTGTATTGAATTAGTTTATATTTCTCAAGGGGATTTAATCATTTTTGACTTCTCAGTCTGAGTTAAATCTCTTCTTTTTTTTTTGGCTCATTTCATCCATAAAAGAAAACCTGCCTAATAATTCTGCACACCTTAATAAGGAGTTTTTTTATTTCCAGCCTTCATGTACAATTATATATCACTTCTAAATGATTAAATACAAAAATAATAGTAGCTATTTAGATTGATGTGGTTTGGAATTGGTAAAATGTGCTTGGAAAAATATGATCAGAATACAGTGCGTGCATAATTATTATATATGCTGATAAGATGTGCTCCCTTTTCACAGAATGCGCGTGATCGTGATATCGAAAGTGAACAGCGAGAGCTAATTCAAATGCGATTTCAATACCCCGCATATTGATAGTGGCTCCCTGATGTGTGAAAATTATGGGGTAAAAAAAAAATATATATATATTTTGACTGAAAATGTTTCCTCGGCCTAAACCCCATTCCACATCCATACCTGTCACATACCTAGTTTAAGAGAAGTGTAGGAGCACCTTCTAATCAATAATAAAAAATTCTGAATAATACAAGCTGACATTTGACTCAAAGTGATTTCAGGGGCATTTTCTTTTTACCTTTGTAAATGCATTTTATTAAATGTATGCAGTGTTTCCTCTAGGATTTTTTCCAGCTGTGGTGGCAGGACCACGCCCCCTCCTCACCCAAGAATCACGTGCACTCAGAATTGAATTTATTTGAACTAAAAAAGACAAGTAAAATTTTTTTAGGGGGTGAATAATAAAATAAGAACAAATAAATTAATGAAAATCATTAGCACAAACAAAAACAATAACAATAAATGTTTTCAGTTAGGTCTAACTATAATCTATACTCAACTGTAAAATAACACTGGATAGCCTTCACTGTATAATGAAAGGCAGCAGCAGGTTTATTTAGGCTGCTGTCACTTTAAGACCTAACGCACTGATCTAATAACATAACATGGGCTCTATGCTTACTTTCTTTTTGGAGCGCTTGTCCTCTAATTTAAAAATTTAGGAGCACCTTTGACCAATAATCAAAAATTCTGACAAAATTGCCTCCTAATATGAGGTGATATTTGAATCCTAAAGTGATTACAGGGGCTTTTTTTTTTTTTTTAACCTTGCTGTCAAATTCAAAAATGTTTGGTTATAAGCTTTTTAAAAGTTCTATTAAAAAAATATAATAAGAGTAGAATAAGACAATAAGTTAGCTCAAATTAAATTAGTATTATACAAAAACAATTATTTCTACACAGATGGGCACAGAGCAACACAAAAGGGCTGTAGGTACATTTTCAGACGTTTAATGAGTCTCAGAGGTGGCATGAGTGCAATCAAATGCATACATAACTCGATTTTATGAATGATGCGGCGGCATCATATGTTGTCAGTGAGAGCTGCAGACATGGCGGGGATGATTGTTGGGTGCCGGCAGAACACAACAATGCGCTATGCATATTTTTCTTCCCTCATGTTTTCCAATTGACGGAAATCCGCGTGCGACCCCCCCCCCCCCCCCGCCAAACTTTAATCCCTGTATATTACAATATTAGAATGTTCACTCGGGAGTGGAACACACAGGTTGCAGGAGCGGGCGGTCCTGGTCATAAATTCAGCGGGAGCGGGCTTAAGAAAAACTTCCGCTAAGGCTATAGCTGCGCATCAACACACCACACGCTAAGTTTTGTCGCGTTACCCCTCTCACCCCAATCATAGTGCCATTTCGTTCATTTGAGCAGAAACATATAAGGACATTTTTTAATAGCGCCATAAACAAAAGTAGTTCAATTAATCAAGCTCAGGACCGATGTTCTTTTCAAGTACTTTGCTAAGCCTTGAATAAATGTGTTGAAATTAAAAGACTTTCAAGAAAGTGGGAACCCTGTCTAAAATCAATCGTATCAGAAACGCAGCCCCAAGGTTAAGTAATAGCCTACAAAAGAAATCTAAAAGTAATCAAATGTAAATGAACACTGCATAGTTTTCAGTGTATGTATTGATAGATTAATGCTTATTAAAGCTATAACGTTATTCAGATTAAGAGCAGATTTGCATTTTGATGGCCCAAGCGCCAGTCTGTCACTTTAAGACAATATAATCACACATCGGATTTTCTCCCAACTGTTCTCCTCCACTTAAGACAGACTCTCCAAGCCAGCCATTTTGACAGATTTTTGTGTGTATTTGATCGATTGGACATGCGTCCGAAGCTCAAAGTGTAATTTGTTTGTCTGCTTTGGAGTGCGCTGCGCGCACACATTTCAGCCTGAGGAACAGCGTCTCTTGTGCAGATTGTGCTTTCAACATTTTATTATCAAACATGTCCCGCAATTTAGCAACAGTAAAGACGGCATCTTACAACAATCACCGATTGAGCTGATTCTGACGTTAAGTTTGGGTTTTAGGGAGGAACAAATGCGCACCGCTGTGAAGGGAAAGAAGTACCGCAAGACGAAACGCAGCTAGTTTTTAATAGCTTTACCTCATGTCTTCTTTTGTATAATCCTTAGAAGCCAAAATCAAAATAAAAAAATAAAATTAGCTTAATAAAACAGCCACAGGCCTAAAGTGTAAGCAGATGTTTGAATGTTTAGTTCTCTCTTCTATCATAATTAAACAGGGCTTTCATGTTGCGTGTGCTGAAGCTCCTCCGTGTGGGCGCGATCTCGCTTCTGAATTGCGAATAGCAAAAATGCATCATAGACAAATGTTTGAAAAACAGCTGGCGACTCTGGTGAGATAGAATTTGCAAGATAATGTATATATGGCAATATTAAATATATGTGTGTTTTATTAATTTCTCCAGTACCGATAGCAGAACCGTTAACGTCAAAGCTTATCGATACTCCGGTCTTTCATAATTTAGCCCCAGGACCGATTAAATACCGGGTTTCGGTACCCATCCCTACTCAGGATGTACCTCGCTGTAAGGGATGCGGCAGATATTCATCTCTTTCTTCCACTGCTGCATAAGAAGGCTGCGATACTCCTGGTTGAAAGGCCCAGCATAGGATAGAAATCCAGTGGCCAGCAAAACATCCCCCACCAAATCTTTGATTTGTCTCGCGAACTGAGCACTGCTCTCCGTCCAGCGAATCTAAGGCAGACATAAGCACATGTACAGATCACCTTTTTGGATGTTTTCAAGGAGTGTCATTTTTAAGGCTTGCAGTCAAACATCTGTAGTGTAGCTCTCATTTAATCTAATCCAAATTCTGCAAGGAATTTTCAAACCTTTTCTCCACCAAGTCCATCTATAAGTGCCACAGCATTGGACATTTTCTTCTTGCATGCCTCAGCATCATCCAGCAGGTCTTGCTTCTCCTTCATGGCCGCATCATACATTGCCTGTGCAAAAATGTGCGTAAACATCCATCTGGGATTTTAAAACTTTGGAAATTCATATAAACTTAAATTTTTTGGTTGAAAACTAAATTAAAATTACAAATGCAAATCCAAACATTAGTGCTAACTATATACTTAAAACTCATAAATTCATTCATTTATCTTCAATCAGAGAATTTAAAGTGCTGTTCTGCCCGTATCTGCAGAAGAAGTCACATTTGAGATCTGCTAAAGAAAATGTATCACTATTTTTTTATTTTTATAAAATAGACCAGATTCTTGGTTATACAGTATATCACATATATATCACACCTGAGCCTCATCCAGCTCTCTCTGCTTCGAGTCCAGTTGTTCCTGAGCGCTTGATAGTTCGTTCTGTGCTACAGTCAAACGAGCTTCTTGAAGCTTTAAGTTAGCCTGTGATACACAAAGTATGGAAATAAATTTATTAAGAGGTTTAACAATTTTTTTAAAAGAGATTTAATAGTTTTACTCCGTAAGCATGCATTAAAGGGGTTATATGATGTGATTTAAATTTTTCCTTCTCTTTGGAGTGTTACCAGCTCTTGGGCAATAAAGACGATCTGTAAAGTTGCAAAGACTAAAGTCTCAAATACAAAGATATTCTTTATAAAAGTTAAGAGTCAACCACGCCTACCTAAAACAGCTCATTCTAACACGCCCCCACATGTCTACGTCACGATGTGGGAAGATTTGCATAACGCCCCCCAAATGTTCACGCAAAGAAAGAAGGCGTAACTTTTATTCTCACTGTAGTATTGAGGAAATACATCAACTTCGCGCTGTCGATCGCCAGATCGGCATTCACCGTGGACGAAGCGGAGTCCAGCCCGGGGCCGTCACATGGGGTTGCCGCAAGCCCTCCAGATGCTCCTTCGTCGAATCCGCCAGCCGCGCTGTTCTCAAGCCCACCCGCCTCTGCTCACTCAAACCAGCCTCCGCTCACTCTAGGCCGCGGCTCACTCTAGGCATCCGCTCACTCAAGGCCGCGGTGTGTGAAACTGTTTCGTTGTGAAAGCGAAACTAATTTATTTGGCCTTCCAAAAGAGGGATACGATTAGAAATCAGTGGTTAAGTTGTATTTACAAACACTGTTCCGAACAGTTTAAACCAAATATTCAGATGTGTCAAGCGCATTTTATGGAGAACTGTTTCCTAATCCTGGTAGAGTAGACTACAATGCCAACTGTTCTAACTCACAGACTGTAAGTAAATTTTTTAGTTTTAAAGAATTTGCCACTGACGATTCAAAGATGAGTTTTGAGCAGAGTAGGCTTGTTGTTTGTAATTTCTCAGATCACAAATGCAGACATGGTATTATGTTTACGCGGCGTGATGCAACGAAACGCGTAAAAAGACAGTATAAGTCATTATAACCCATAATTATGTCCCCACTGAATGCAAAAAAATGCCTAGTTTATGATGGGTTTTAATGGTTTTGTCTCGTCGCTCCGGCCGGACAAGGCATCACAATATGTAAGGGGCGTAACATTTCAGTAACGAGTGAGGTATTCGGCCAATCACAACGCACTGGATAGCTGGCCAATCAGAGCACACCTCGCTTTCAGACGATGAGCTTTGTAAAAATGTACGCGTTTCAGAAAGGCGGGCATAGAGGAGAAACAATAATGTACAGTATGTGGAAAATAATGTTTTTTTTTTTACCTTAAACCACATAAACACATTTCATTACACCAAATAATGTCCTTTTTAGCAGGATCATATGACCCCTTTAAAGTGATCAAAAGTGACAGTAAAGACAGTTAGATTGTTCTAAAAATAAAAAAAAATAAATGTTATTCTTTTGAACTTTCTGTTCGGTGAGCAGAAACATTAAAAAATCACTGATTTTTGAAAGGTAGCACAGTTTTGAATTTTAGGTTAAATATTTCCTTTAAGCACATCCTACAAAAGGTTAGTGAGACATCATGACATCACCTTTAGGGGCAGCACTTCCTTATTGATGCCGAAAAATTCCACCATTGCTTCAGTCCAGGAACAGAGGCCTGCTACATTACCACAGGTCCTCTTAGCTGTTTCTAGGTTATAGTCTTCCATCGACAGATATGGAGTGAGCAGTTCAACCATCTCCTCTGTAATAGTGTCCTTTAAAGGATAACAAAAATGTCAAGAAAATGTGATGCTGTTGCATTGTTAAAACAGACTACAACAAAGAATTTCATTGGTAACCATGATGAATTCATTAATGACTAAAAATCGAATCACTTTGACCCAAAGAGACAGGCAAATCCAAAGGTCAAATAAAGTCAGATAGAGATTTAATCTCTGCTTTATTTATGTCCTAGTGTCGATTCCACTGTGACTGTGCTAACTATCTGACTTTGACGGCTACATATTCTGTGTCATACTGGCCTAAGGCTGCTCTAAACTTGGATCGTTACTTGGACACTATAATCCTGTTTACGTTTTCTGAACAGGTGCATTTTCCAGCAACCACTGACCCACATCCCAAAGAGCACTCTTTCACTGATAGAGCGAATAGCAGAATGTCTATATTAATAATGCACAATAAATATATATGGGGGTTTCCACTTAAACAGATATGAAGTGTTCAAATGGCAGTCACAAACGATTCATGGAGCTCCATATAGATGGAACTAATAACTTGAAGAGATGAAGTGATACTATTAGTGCTTAGTTACATGAGTGCAGTATGAGAACAGGGTTTTTTCATAATTAGTGCTCATCCTGAATATAATATAAACCCTGAAAAATCTAAAATATGAAAAAATAGTTTTTTATAAAAAAAAAAGGTTGTTAAAAATGTATAAATATATAATAATAATAATAATATATATAAACTATATATCAATTTCCATCTTTTTTTTTCTTTTTGCTGAGGAACATATTCGATACATATTCGATCTTTTATGGTTGAAATACAGCACAATGATCATTCAGAGATATACAAATAAGTGTTGCTCAAAAAACTGATGGATCATATTTGACATTTACTTTTTAAAATTATTTTTCTATAAAAGTATTTATGGATAATCAAGTAAACCTAAATTGTATCAGTCAAGTAAGTGTTCATCTTGAAATATTACTTAACATTTAAAATTTACATTTGTATTCTTTACAATGTATTCTTACATTTACTTACCATGGCTTCAGATAGATGTACACTTTACCTCTGGGGTCTGAGGGCGTTTTGGGCCCTGGAGAAGTTTTGACATGTCCTGACATTTGTTTTTTTCAGTTGCTAATAAACATTTTAATGACTAAGTTTAGTAGCACCATAATCAGCACAAACTGGGCTACAATAATATGTGAGCAGCATGTATGTATGTGATTGTATTTTTGAGAAAACAACGTTTATGCTTCGTTACTGAAAAACAAAAAACTAAAAGTCACTGAAATAAGGCCATAAAAACACATACAGAACATTTGATCACAAGACGAACCAAAGATTTGAAGTCTAGAACAAAGTACCAATGTCGGCACTCTCACAAACAACCACACACCTGTCAGTTCACCAAACAAAACATCATCTTGTTTGTTAATAACTCACAAAATCCACAAAACAATATATTGATTTAAGTAAAGTTTAAGACACTTTTTGTGTATAAAAGGAATATGCGAGGGGGCGTGAATGGTCGTGTATACTGATGTGATTCACACCTGAGAAGACGAAGGCCTGCATAATGAGCTGCATAATGACCTGTCATGTGAGTGACTGAGAGGGAATTGCTACAAGTAATAATGAGGAAAAAGAAATGTATCTATTTTTTTGTTTGTAGTTTATTTAGAATATATATAACTACCACATCATTTTGGGAGTGTGTGCATCACATAGTCTTAGCTGTGGTCCAGGCTCTTGTGCGGGCAGAAATCTCAGAGCCTGTGGAACATGTCAGCGTCAGTCTCTGGTTTCCATGACCAAGTGGGCTGCTTATTTGCTTTGGCTCTCTTATTCTCACATCTGAAATAAAAAAGCCAGCATGCTGTTTACACAAACTACATTATTAACATTATTATGATGTTCACTGATACTAGTACTAATTTATCTAAACAAAGAACACAATTACCACATAGCAAACATATTTTACCACGAAGTAACTAAATCAATTGAAAGTAACATCTGTAAAATAGTGAATGCACACTAAGATTCTGAATGGAGTTGAAAACTAAACGAGCATCCCCTTACTGTGAGAGATGCAGGTGAATGCAAGAGTAGTGTATTCCCCACAGTACCTTAGTATAGTATGCATACTTAATGAGAAAACAATGCCAATTCTTACATTTTAACACTATCAACCACAAATATTATTACCACATATTCTGGGAATAATACAATTACAATTACTATATTGTGCACTTACTCAGTGTGATTTTCCAGCGAACTCAAAACTGAACGACGTGCGTGTGCCTTTCTTGTGCAAGATGCCGGTGATGCAGCCACAGTCCTAAACGAAAATTAAAACAGTTTCAAACATTTCAGTGTCATTAATCCATAAGACACGGGTATAACACATTCAAAATATTTACACCAGAGCAGATATTCCTGAACAGAAGCTTAGTTACATTCATAAACACAAGCATGCTTTGTATGTAGGCCTATACAATCCAAAACTATAGTTATAAACATGTATGGCTATATTCGTGAACAGAGAATATCCTATCACAGTAAAGTTTTGACTAATCATTCTTACTGACATTAGGCTAGTGACATTATAACTCATATTACTTTTATATCATATTTCTGTCTGTTATAGAACATAAAAAACATCCTGGCATCGTGACATTTAGATGCTGTGAATGAAACTTCATAATGTTTCACTTGATTACATTTAGTCAGGAATTATAGTTTGGAGAAAGTCTGACTAGTAAAATGTGTACAAGTTATGTGAAACTAATACAAGTAGGTTAATAAAAAGACTTACTCATGTTTTTTCCTGAGTTAATCCAAAGCTTCTTGAGGTGAATTTTGTCTTATTCCTCTCAGCGCGACGCGAGCAGTAAAGCTTGAGGTCTTGCTGCTTTTGCTGTGATGTGGGCGTTTACACGCCACGAGCTTCACGTGGACGATTATAATATCTATATATTAGATATGGCGTGTTCGCATTAGAGATAATGAAGGGAGAGGTGAAAAACTGGACATTGGGGGGGGGGGGGGGGCGCGTTGGTTTCATATGATTACTTTATCACAGAATATTTGCTTTCGATAAGACTTGCTTAGTTTAAAAGTAGACATGTCAAGCTTTCTATGGATATATCTCTCATGTCTCTTTGTTGAGTATTCACTGAGTTTCAGTTCATTTTAATGACGCGTTTCTAAATAAAGATCACGCAGACCAAGGCGGCAGACTGCACACCCCGTTTGTTTTCTTTATTTTATAAATGCACAAAGTTCTGTTGTTATTATGTGTGTATACAAATAAAAGTAGACCCTTTACAGATTCGATTAATGTATTGCTCTTATCTGTAAGATCAAAACTGAAAGTGTAATTTAAGTTATTTTCGGTGTGATCAGGAGAAGATGCCTCAAAACGCGTATCCGCGTTAATCGACCTCAGAGGGTAATAAAGACCTAAAATGAAGATTTGATTAGTATCACAGTGCTGTCTGACCTTGTTGAAGTTCAGCAGATTGCTGAGGAATGCAGAGTTGTTCATCAATTTTAAGAGCTTCACTCCATGAAGGTTTTACACAGGGTCTCTCGGGGTCCATGGTGACCACATCCACCCGTCGCTGGAACAGCAGCAGTACGCAGTCCATGATCCGCATGATCAGATGTGGAGGCTTTCCCAGTTTACGCACTGTTGCGATGTCAGCAGGCTTTAAGGTCTAGAAACCAAACATGGTATAAAGATTTACGCTGACTAAATTCAAGGTATTCAAGTCAACATGAAACACAAAACATTTAACTAAATTGTGTTTCAGAGGTGATTTAGCATCATCCAGACATCTACCTTTAGCGCACCCTCAGCTGCCTCTAATGCTGGTTTGGCCGCCTCAAGTTTGGACTCGGCAACCTTCTTGTCCCCCTCTATCTCATCCACAATCGCCTGGGCCTTATCTTTCACCTTCTGGACCTGAACCTTCACCTTTTCCGCAGCTTGTGCCTTGGCCGTGACCTCCTGTAAAACTACTTCTGCTTTCTGGTTAGCCACCTCCAGCACCTTCTCCTTCTCTCTCAGCTCCACACGAAGCTCATTAACAGACTGTTCGGCCTCCATGAGACGCTCAAGACCTGCAGTGAGATGAAAGAATTTAGAGTATGTCATTTTCAAAAATGTGACCTTGTCATTAATAATTATTAGTTTTTCAGTGAATATTGTGCAAAAGTGGTTTCCCATTCCAAGACTACATGCTAATGCTGAAGATACCAAGCTGAGAGCATTTTCACCCTTTTGTATATATATATATTGTGGCCATAATATATTTGAAATATATGCTAAATATATGATATATACCAAAATGAAATATGAATATATGAAACATAAAATATATTTCTAAATGTATTTTAGAGGCAATAAAATACATTTCCAGTCTTACAGTAGCCTACGTTTAGGCTAAATACAAATGTGGATGGCCTACTAGAGATAATTTTTTAAATTATCATCAGAATTAAAATGCTTAAATATTTAATATTTTTAATATTGCAATTGGCTTTTGTACATTTTAAATTATGATCCTTGTGTAAATGCTTTTAAAAATATATATTTTTGCATTTAAAATATATTTTCATAAATATATTTTAAAAAAAGGCCAAAAATATATTGGTAGAAAATATATTTATGTAAATATATTTTGAAACCTATTTTAGCAAAAATACATTTTTGGGCGATTTTTTTATATTTTGAAATATTATTTAAAATATTCTACAATTATTTATTTTTTTTTGCTGTATGGGAAAGTACCGCACATCTAAATTCTGAGGGGATGTAATTGCAAACCTGTGTTCATTCGTTCTGCAAGCATCCCCACATGATCAATTTTTTCTGAGTAAATTATCTGGTATCCTTTAATAAACATCAAGTAGGATTTGGGTGTCACATAGGTCTGACGCCTGAAGCGCTGGAAATACTCGGTGCAGATTTCTGCCACCATGTCTTGGAATGTTCCCATAGTTTCTACCACACTCTTCTTCACCTCATCTGAACAACGCAGTGAATAGTTGGAGAGGAAATGGTGAGCCACAGCTACTAAAGCATCCCGTGGCCACCGCTGGAACCAGTCCACAGTGCAACCCGAGATGAGGCCGGGGAACTTCAGGGCACGGGAACGCAGTTTCTCACCCACCGGAGAGAAGCAAAGAGCAACATGAAGGTTACTGCGCACCCTGGACAGGAAGTAGTTGTAGAGGTTGTCGATGGTGGGTGGGCAGCGTGGGAGATCCTTCTTCATGATGGGAATAAGACTTTGGGTGATCTCATCCACCTCGTCTCGAGCAAACAGGTTTGAGACTTCTCCCGATGCCAGAACGTTGTTCATGTACTCCAAAAAAGCTTCATCCTTGATGTCATTGTCCGTGAAGATGAAAGTCACGCCCTTCCCTTCCAAACCTGCGATTCTGTACAGGGTTTTCAGGTCCTCAATTAGATTACTCACATTGTATGTTCTGTAAGGGAATAAATTATGTTAAATATTTTTACCTTTTGATAAAATATTCACTGAACTCAATTTAAATCATTGATAGAAAGTATCAGTACTGTGTCTTAATACACTATTAGACCTTTCCCACTTCACTTAACTCCAGGTTATCACCATTCTAAACCCTGCTTTTAACCCTGGGAAGAGGAACATTTCACACTTGTAATTTAGAAGCAGTGTTAGCACTAGGGATGGGCATTTTTCAGAAATACTGTATTCTAATATTTGGGCTCATAAAAAACGAATATTCGAATATTCGTTTATTTAAATTAGGTTAAAAGAAAAATACGTTATGATTTAATAATCAAGTTTCTGTCACCATTTCTGAACAAGCTTATGATAAGGCATTATGTTCTACAACAAAGCTGCGTTATATCTCAGTTTTCTTTTAGTTGAAAACGTGTGTAAACAAAAAAAAAATCTATATATTAAGAACAAAAGCATTCAAAGTCAAGAAGAGCAAACATAAAAAATTAAGCAGCCCGTGCCAATTACAGTACATAACGCAAGTTACACACTCGAGTCGGCCTATGTTTATCGTGTTTATATTGTTGCACATTTTAATGTTGAGAAAAACAATAATATCCACATGCTCGGGTGAAAATAGGCTCCTCAGTCTGATAACAATAAAAATCGCGCGCTGACACAGACGTTCCAGACAGAGACACAAACATAACGGTGTGCTAAGCAAAGTTTCTTATAGCGCTTTGTGTTTTCTGTTTTTAAACCACTCTCCATCAAGGAAACTTAAAGGAAGCATATGTCTCACGATCATTTCGCTATCAGATAAGCTCTCTTCTCGGCTCACTCGGGTATAGCTGCGCTTACCTGCAGTCGTGAATGCAGTAATGGACAGCTGTCTTTCCTCTTTCCTCAGGGGTCCGACTGCTGTTTGGTTTTATGGGATTTTCTCTTGTTGATTGTGATTATATACTCAGTTTCACTGATTAATTTCACCAAAAGTATTTCCATTTTGTAAGATCATTTAGTAAGATCATTTTTATCAAAGTAATTCCAAACTTCGCGAGGCAGACAACGACATTCTGTGATCAAATACAATCAACTCGTTAACACGCTCTACAGTGCCACCCAGTGCATTTAGTTATCACTGTGGAGGATTTATCATGGATTCCCTGTATTTACGGCCAGAAAAGCATCATGCATTCAAATTCGAATAGTGTTTTTATTTTTCGAATAATAATTACAGAGCGAATATTCGAATATTTGAGCACATCCCTAGCTAGCACCGTTTTTACCCATGGTTAAGAGCACCGCTTCTGAAACTATGCAGTGCTAGGGGCCATTCACACAGAATGTGAAACATGAAACAAATTAATCGACCATTCAGTTTACACAGGGTGTGAAAGGCCCTTATGACAACAATGAGAAATCAAACCATCAAATTTAAGAACAATTACAATTTTCTCACCGTGTCAGTGTAATCTGAAAGCTCTGGTATCCAGCAATGAAGGATGAAAGTCGGGTGAGGCTCTGTTTCCCAGAACCCCCGACTCCAACCAGTAGTGCATTACCACGAGCCGTCCGGATTATCCGAGAGATTTTCATCAAATGGGTCATGGCATCCTGTGAGAGTGTACAGAAGTCAATGTGAGATCAAATAAATAAATGAATTCATTAAGCATTCTAAGCATTCACATATAAGGTCCCTCATTATCATCAGCAGTTTTCACGTTGCTCAATAGCTAATTACCCTCCTCCATACCCAGCTCCTCCTCTTGTCAGTCAGGATTCAGCTTGTTTGAATCAGGCTAATTCTAAAATGTGTACATAAAATTATTGAACTTTAACAGTATCTGCAATACATTTATGTTGGTTCTGTTCTGTTACACTGGGGGGTTATCACTGCTCTCCTTGCTCTCATCCATGCTAGGCTTGCCCAGAACAGAACCATACTGCCAATCCAAACTGCACGTCAGTCATCTTTGACGATAGTGGTCCTGACAGAAATGTATGTCAAAACGACAAATAAACGTATAATATTCACGTAAAAATGTTATAACAAAAGTTAAAAATTGACTTGGTTTAGCCTGCATCTTAAAATCAGTGATAAAAACATATCAAGAGAAGGTTTTATTATAAAAAAAAAAAACCTTTATCAATATTTTTATTTAATATTTTTATTGTTCAAAGTTATATTTTTGGCCTTTTATGCCTTTATTGTATAGAAGGAACTCGACAGCTGCGGCATGTCAGAGTACTGCCCACTCTACAGAACATTTTCCATAACCCATTTTTCAACATTATCATTTTTGTTCCATTAACCTCAAAGAAGACCAGATCCATGGCTGCTCCTCTAACAGTTTCATTATACTGTTGCTGAAACAGAGACAGGCGCTCTGATAGGGCCTTGAATGAAGGAATGGGCTCATAGATCTTTGGTGTCTCTGCCTCAGCATCTTCAGGTTCATCTCCCGTCATTTCTGGAGCATCCCGCAGGAAGTCCACAAAATAAGCTTCCGTTGGCCCCTGCTCCACAAGGCTAGGACCATGATCCTGTACTGTGATCTTTAGAACAGTAGAGAAATCCGAAGATAAATACATGTGAAGAAATACATATTATACAATTAAAATATATGATTATTTTCTTAAACACTAAAAATTTAAGTTGACACACCCTTTCTAAAATGCCATCGAAGGTCTCTCTGTCCTTCTGATCAATGAAACGGTCGGCGATGACCCGTGTGCACTCGTGGCGGAAAAGAGATGCCAGCAGTTGAGGCGTCTTACATACTTCTGATCCCACGGTGAGAATCCCCTGCCATATCCTGCTCAGATCACGCAGGTTAAAAATGTAGTGGAACTTTGCAGGAGAATCTGAAAACAATATTAACTTAATATCATTATTTTATTAATATACATTATTTCAAATTTCGAGTTGCTGTAATAAACGAGGCTGTGTTTATTTGATAAAAAATACAGTAAAAACAGTAAATTGTGAAATATTATTAAATTTTAAAATAATAATTTTCTATTTGAATATATTTTAAAATGTAATTTACTCCTGTGATAGCAAAGCTGAATTTTCATCAGTCATAATCAGTGTCACACGGCCCTTCAGAAATCATTCTAATATTAGCAAAATTTATTATTATCAATGTTGAAAACAGTTGTGCTGCTTAATATTTTTGTAGAAACCATGATTATTTATTTATTGAATTCTTTGATGAATATAAAGTTCAAAAGAGCAGCATTTGTTTAAAATAGATACTTTGGTTACAATGTCAAAGTCTTTACTGTCACTTTTGATCAATTCATTGATTCCTTGCTGATTAAATGTTTATTTCTTGAAAAAAAGTAAAATCTTAGTGACCTCAAAGTTTTGAATGGTAGTGTATTTAAAATATATTGCAAGAGCTGAACAATATTAATGCAGCTCAGTTTACTTTGAAGCATACTGACCAAAAGAGGGCACCCTTTTCTAATAATTTGGACCAATGTGTGCTGTGACACATTGCATGCATGTTTTAAAAGACATGGATAGTCTTTGTTAAAAGATAACAAATTAAATTAAATTTGGAAGAGACTACAGATTACCAGACATTCCATGTTCAATAAGCAATACCTCTTTTGATCATATTATGATGGCAGTACCTTAGCTTTGACCACTTGCCACACTCTCCTGGTGGTGGGGACCAGGGCGGCAGCTAGAGAGCACACCTCTTCCGTGAAGCCTCTTTCTGAGCAAAAATAACCACTGGCCAGCGTTTGGAATATCTTATCTATGGAGGAGTTGGATGGTAGAGTGCAGTTAAACACACAGAACTGGCGTTTGAGTCGTTGGGGGATATCATTGCGGCCACCACCAGGGTGGATCATAGCAGCCACCACATACAAGTCGACTACACTGGTGAATTCCCCAGATCGTTCCAGGCTGTAGAAACCTCCCTGCACCATCAGCTGGCGAACAATTTCGTTAGTGATCTGAGTGGTAAACAAAAAAACAGGAGGCTCAGTCAGAGACTGACCACGGACGGGTGGTCTGTGCACGCCACTGTTGTCAACACATGATATTTTTGTAGACCAAAGCCCAGACACTTCCTGTTCCGTTGTCCTGAAGACTCGTTGTGTTTTTAATTGCACTCTTGCAAACTATTCTAGCTCAAACTTTCAGGGAAAATGTTTTTTGAAAGTGTCCGAAGCTTAGTGATGGTGACGTTAGTGAAACTTAGCGTGGAGTAGTTTGTTTATAGCCTACGGTTAGTTTTCCTTATTGAAAAACCAGCATATGCTGGTTAGTTATGTTTTGATGCATGGCTGCTGGTTTGAGCTGGTCCTTAGCTGGTCATGAGCTGGTTTAAACTGGTCATGTGCTGGTCCTAAGCTGGTCCTGAGCAGGAGCTAGTTGCTTAGGACAGCTTAGGACCAGCACACGACCAGCTCATGACCAGCTAAGGACCAGCAGCCATGCTTCAAAACATACCTAACCAGCATATGCTGTTTTTTTCAACAGGGTTTTACTTCTGCTGATTGTATTTAGGGTTCAAAATAATACAACATACAAGTTGTGTTAATTTGAAGATTATCATGATAAAACGTGTAAGAATCATAAACTTATGTTGCCTACAGAGCTTATTTTCTGCTATATTCCAAAAGCTAATGGAAAAATCTTATTGGGTTTCTGTAGAGGGAACCAGGGTGATTCTACTTCCGGGTTGGCTAAAAAATTTTTATCATCACTGCAGCGCTCTATTATTGTTTATCTATTAAAATTATTTATTTCATTTATTAATTATGCCTTGTTATTTGACAAACCAGACGAAATTAAAATCCAAAACTACAGTCCATGTCTGTTGAGGTCATCTATATAATACATAGTGTGCTCAAAGAAATTAACCAAAGGGGTAGATTTTTGGAAAATTAAGTAACAAAGGAGCATGTGACTGCTCACCTGATCACCCCACTCATTGATAACTGGCATGTTGATGTCGTCAATAAAGACAGTCATCTTCCTCCCGCCTGGAGGTCCATAGGTGGTGCCCATGCGTTTGTCTATGTAACTCTCAATAGTCTGCTGGAACATGCCAGGCAGAGTGGCCGAGGAGAAGTTTAGGCTTTTGCTCAAATGCGTTTCCGGGTCATACTTGCTCATGTAGCCCTGTGGTTTGGATTACATCGTTTTGTCAGAATTAATTTCAGCGTGGTGAATTCACCTGACGAGTAAAATCTGTGTAGTAATCACTGGATTTCACTAGCAAAATTTTGCTGAGCAATAGTAAATGTGAATGCACCTTGAATTGACATCAGTTCAATTTCAAGATTTCAAATATGTATTATAAACTACAAAGCCAGGAAATTATTTATTACAAAATATTATTCTGCTGATAACAGCATGGATTAACTGAAACAGATGTACCTTGATCATAACTGTCTTGGCTGTTCCCTGTTCACCAATGAGCAGGACAGCTTTGCCTTGCTTCATAATGGTTTGCATCAGGAAGTCTGTCCGTATATTGTCAACATTGGGTACGAGAATGGAGGCATAGTCTGGAACTGAGTCTTTGGGATAGTGATACTCTGGCACCTAATGACATCGCAATTAAATGGTATGTTTAAAAATGGCAACTTACTAATGCACTGAATAAAAAGATAAATATGAAGGTTGTCACAAAGAAAACTAAGAAATATTGTAGCACGAGGCATGCTATAATAAAAGATCTCTAGTGGCTTTTAAACTATACATAATATTGTACTTAACAAATAATGGTCTTACCCTTGTAGACCAGAGATCCCACTCTCCAGTTGCACTGACTACAAACTCAAAGATTGTCTGGTCCCCCTGTGTGGTGGGCAAGTCCAACTTGGCATTGTGCTTTTTAAGGAATACCTCCATCTTGGCTCGATCATCCAATTCCAGCAAAGCACCAACAGACCACATCACAGCAAATATGAAGAGACGTTTGATGTGAGCTGCTGTTAGGTGTTTCTCTTCAACGGCTGGCAACAGGCCCTGTGTTTAACAAATCAGAACCATTTTATATTTGAGCTTCTTCAGAATAGCCACCATTTGCCAAGATTATAGTTCAAGATCACTCTATTTTTAGGATCATTAACATGAATTAAACTGATTTAGTGTGTCTAAAATTCTAACTGATAGTGTATATTAATTCAATAAGCTGCTCAAGCTTTATTTCATGATAGATGAAAATGATTGTGACTGTGCATCACATTTTACCTGTAATAAATCAATTGTTTGCTTGATGTACATGCACTCAAGCAGCTGCATTTTGGGGGAAACGGCAGTGCAGACAAAAGTCATCAAATCCTGTGGAAAACAGTCAATAGTCAGTAAGAGATTTTCAAAACTGTGTACAAAATCCTCTCTTACCTTTCCCTAGGCAATGTCAAAAAAATCAATAGAGCTTTTCATATTCATAAACCACTTAATAGCTTAAATGGTTTACAAGCGTTGTATTGATCCATTTTTATATTGATGTTTTACCCGGTTTATATCACTAGATACCCCTCAAAATGTAACTAAATATTCAGGTAACAGGTAAACTGTACTCCAATAATCTATGTATCAGAGAGCATGTGAAATAGTGCTGTGTTCGATACATCGATACGACAATGTATCGTCAGAGATTTGATGATACGAGTATCGATAGAGCGGTCTCTGTATCAATATTGCGGCACGTGTGCAGCAGTGGACCGCACAAGAACACTGTTTAAAAAAGGAGTAGAAAAGTGCGAGGTTTCTAAAAAATAATGAATAGAGCATAATATATAGGCTACAACCAGGTTTAATCTGGCCGCAGAGGAACACAACTGGGGTTGCCTGATATAAAGAGACGTAATCCCCGAAACAGATCTTCACACTTGCGCAATACGGAAATAACAGGCAAGTACTTATCTTTGTCAACTTGGCAACCATGTGTACGCGCTCTCTCCACTGTTGATAAACACGCTTGCTTTCTGAAAACATTGGTTTGCTTGCAGTTTAGCGATCTCCACTTCTATATTCTATTCTCAAAAAAGTGTCATTCATCGAGTGTTCATTTATGAGAGAAAGAGAGAGAGAGAAAGAGGAGCGATAGAGCTGTTTGTATGAATTAACACCGTTTTGCCGTGTTTCTCTATTAACAGTGAAGCTGTGGCTTTAATTCCTTTAGAAACAATGATGTTCCCAGCTCCTTGTTGAGAAAGATAATGTAGCTCTTGAGCGATTAAGCTATATAGTTGATAAAACTGCAGGGCAGCGCTAAAAAGTTTGTGCCGGAATGGCGTAGTGCGTGCGCGCAACGTGATATGTGTGAGTGACTGAGCGTGTGTGTGCGTTGGATACAGTGAAGACAGCGCGTTGGTTTAGAACTCTTCTCATTTTTTTTTTTAAATGTGGAAAAACCTCCCAGCAAATGTTAAGATGATTTCTTAAATATATATATATATATCTTAGTATGAGTACATTACAATATACATTTTATTAGAATGAGTAAATTTTTATTTATGGGCTTAAAAACAAGATGTAAACAATCAGAATATTGTACCTGGTGGGGTGTGCACAATGTAAACATGAAACATATGGCATTATCTATATTGTACTGTGGTACAGTTATGAAAGTGCAGTTATGATAATGCAGAGGTCAACTGCCTGCTCTGCCAATAATTAGAAATGGCTCTACAGTAAGCAGAGTTTAATAAACAGTATTTTTACTAAATTCTGCTGAGGTGAAATTCAGTGCAGTCCTGTATCATGATATGTATCGTATTGTGGCCTCTGTACCGTGATACGTATCGTATCGTGACTTTGCTGTTGATACACAGCCCTAATGTGAAATACTGCACACATGTCTAGCTGTCACCTGATAGATTGAGTTGAAGGAGGCCAGTAGCACTTCAGCCTGTGTTGCTGGGATATTTTGCAGCCAGGCCTGCAGTATGGGTTGCCATTCCAGAACAGAGGAGCTCATGAAGACCATTCCATTGCGGGACACAGTGGCAGGAGATGCATTGTCGATGTTGTGTGGCTCAAATACCACCTTGCAGTTGGGGGCCATTGGTATTCGGTCTCCATTTGCCAGGGTGAGGGTTTTGTTATCGTCCAAGACGGAGTTGAGATTTTCAATCCAGATAGCATCAACTGGACCATCAAGAACAATCCATATGTGTTCTCCCTGTGAAATGTTTTACCATGGAGTAATTTAATTGGAATTTTAAGTACCGTATTGGCCAGAATATAAGACGACCCCCCCTTTTCCAGATGTACCTTTTGGAAAAAGGCTTTTTTAAAACCAAATCTCGTTTTTTCTCAGTAAAACACATTTTGTCTTCAATTATTTTCATATTGCATATTTTTCCTATTTTAATTTTTGTTTTGAAAGTATGGTAAAAACTGGTAAAATGTACCAACAATCACATTAAAAAAATATACACTTTTTGATATACCATAAAAAAAAAAAAAAACAGGTAGCCCATCTGAATTAGGACATTTAGGCTATCCATCTAATAGTAGCCTACCAAAATCTTATTAAACAGTAAAAGTTCAAAAACTTACTGTAGCCTTCAAATCTGGGTACTGTCTTACGTTTTAAAATCACAAAGGGAGTTTTGTCCCATCAGGCTAATGTGACAGTCACGACTCATGCAGCTGTAAGTTTTTCTTTTTCTTTTGTTTTTACTCGAGATCTTTACAACACGCATTACATTACGTTTTCATGCACCTCGTTTATGCGTATTTGGCGCCACCTATTGTTGTGGGTGTATTATTGACATGTCAAAGTCTAGACCCTGAATATAAGACGAAGGCGTTTTTTTCAGGTCAATACGGTACTTACTAGTGAAAAGTCATGAGCACCAGGTCATTTACTGACAGTTATTAATTGCAATCAAAAATTATTAAAACATTTATATTTCATAAAGTAAAAAATATCTATTTACTTGTTAAACTGCCATTCCAAGTCATATTTGATCAGTAATGACAAATAAAAAAAAATGCTTATTGCCAATACAGTCAAAGTTAATGGTTACATAAGCATGTCATTCATTTACTCAAGTTGCTTGTTAATACAACTCTTTCACCTTTTTGGACTTTAAAGTTTTCCTCCACAGTGTAGAGAAGACACCATCTGTCCAGTCATTTGTGGCCACATCCAATGTGCCAAACATCTGGGAGGCAGTAATAGCCTTGGGATTCATCCTCATTTCTTTGTGTGGATTTCCACATTCTGTCATTGCTTTCATTAGAGTGTGGATACATGTGGTCTTTCCTGTTCCACTGGGACCAAGAGTCATCATACCTACACACAGAGAACAAATATATGGAATGAGGACAGCATTGTCCACTTCACCAAATCTATGCATGCCTACAGCCATGGGCATATGACAAAATTCATTCTTATAACTTTAATAGAAGTAAAATGGATAATGTCTAACCATGTCTCACTCTCTGTGTCTCATATAGTTGCACAAGTTTGAGAATCCAGGGTGGGTGCGCAATCAACCCGGCTTCTTCAGCTTGTTTGGTGATAGAAGCTTCCAGATCAGGATAACCGGCTTTATCCAGCTGAATGCCTGGAAACAAGTCGTTTATCAGACTCATGAACAGGGGCTCATCTTCATCTACCTGTATGGAGGGAGAGGCAGGAATAGTGTCAGCTGCTGAAAATATCTGTGACACACTAAAACATTTATCCTATTACTTCAAGGTGTTATTTCCAAACAGATCTGGATCAGTCATAGTCACCAGTTTGGAGAGGTTCATGTCCCGCAGAACTCTCATGACCACAGTCTTTTCTGGCTCAGTTGGGTTGGATCTCTTCACAGCACCCAGAGTTCTCAAAACAGACAAGATGTTTCTCAAGCCAAAGTCATAATGGACCTGTTGAGTGATAAAAAAAAAAGATCAGCAAGGTATCATGCCTTGATACCTTGCAAAGAAAACTTATTTATTTAACAACATATCAGCTTCAAAACTTAAATTCATGGAAAACTCAAGTTTAATAAATTTAAAATAATAATGAAAACAATAATACTACGATGAATTATATACAATAACAATATTATTAGGGATGGTCATTTCGGTTATTTTTCCTAACCGACAACCGATGCTCGTTAACCGACAAGATTATTTTAAGTTAGAATTTAATTAAATTAGAAAGGATAAGTGTCTGTGACCCATTAAAAATACTAACATTTGTTTTCCGGGGATTCATTTTACATGCGCAAAAAGCAGCAAACAACAGAACATGAGGATTCACATGGTCATCATATCAGATCACGCACCTGCAGCGCTTCTGCCAGCGGAGAAAAACATGATAAAGCTAGGCTATATGTATATATATATACACAACTAATAATATCCTATACTAGATATAGAAATATATTTTTCTGTAAATAATGAAATTACGAAAATGAGAACCACTGTGCAATTAGTAGCCTAGTAATGCATAGTGTTTGGTTCAGTTTTGGGTTCTGCGCTGAAAGGAACAGACGGACAAAGCGCATACTATTTTTCTTGGCTTATTTTACCAAAGGCACAAAGAGTTTGGTTTTTTATTGGTGAATGTACACAAATAAGGCAACCCTTTTATCAATTCAGATTACCTTTATGACAAAAAGGAGTAGTTGCTTCCACTGTTAGAAGGAAAAAACCCAAGGGATTACTCAAAATTTAATTGTTCAAAGAAAGGAAAAAAACAGCAAGACCGCGAGACATTAACGAATCAAAATCCGCAACAAGTTCCTATTCCTGTTCGTGGTCAGTCAATTACCGCTTCATTATTTGTGATTCTGTCGGCTGTCCCTCCTTGTCCCACCCCCCCCCCTCCTTCCCCCTTGCATTGTCTTGAGTCTTCACTTTGCCAGTTATAAGCTATATTGTTAGTAGCCTGGATGGCCCACAGTCATTATGATACACCATATCACCCTTTACTGGATGTAAAATGCTCTGCAGTACAGTAGATGTCAAGTCTACTTCTACTTCATGTAACGCATTACAATTCTGAGACAGTAATATTGTACGGTAAGGAATTATTTTTTAAATAACAGTAACAAGTAATCTATAATGTATTACAGTTTGGAAGTAACTTGCACAACACTGATAATAAATAATAATTTGCCATTCAAATACATTGCGAATACGAAAACATTTGATTTTGTGTTGAATGAGAGACCCAACGGTGGTTTCAGTTTCGTTTTAGCCTAAATAAATTAGTTTTGGCTTGTCATTTATACTGCTATAACTTCTTATATTTTTAATTCTTGTTCTTTTATAAATACTGTTAATTGAAAGGATTTGTTGTAGAGTGATGGGAACTAAAATTAGCCCTAGCGATGTTTTACATGTGTTTATTACAAAAGTTTGGCAAAAGGAGGGATCGAACCCGGGTCGATCGCATCAAAAAGACCATGGTGCACGCTTTTCCATCTGCGCCACTGGAGCTGATGTTTTATAGCCACATTTAACTAAATGTAAATAGACACTCCGTATTTTTTATTCCATAGTAAGGGCAATTCATACAATACATTTAAACTGAGCTACTTTAATACCAT
Organism: Sinocyclocheilus anophthalmus; assembly: GCA_018155175.1. Classification (NCBI taxonomy): domain Eukaryota; kingdom Metazoa; phylum Chordata; class Actinopteri; order Cypriniformes; family Cyprinidae; genus Sinocyclocheilus; species Sinocyclocheilus anophthalmus. The sequence goes on from JADLZN010010775.1 coordinate 61,940, forward strand.
CTCCGGACTTTCTACCACGACTCTGCTGTTCTTCAGGTGGTTCTTCCTGTATACGTTGATTGACAGATGTCTCTTCCAGTCAGCGGTGAGTAATCCCAAAACAATGGCGCTGTCTCAAACTATACCTACCTCTTCCGGTTTGTCTGATTTGTCGTTGTGTTTTCTGACTTGTTAATTTGTTTTCGGATTTGTCGTTGTGTTTTCTGACTTGTTATTTTGTTTTCGAATTTGTCATTGTGTTTTCTGACTTGTTATATTTTTTTTTGAATTGTTGTTGTGCTTTCTGATTGTTATTTTGTTTTTTAGACTTGCATTTGCGTTTTGTAATTTGTTATTTTGTTTTCAGAATTGTGATTTGTTTTGCACTTCCGGCCCCGTAGTATATATATATATATATATAATGTGACGTGACTGAAATGAGAGTGGGTCAAAATATGTATTAATTTTGGATCAAAATATCTTAATTTGTGTTCCGAAGATGAACAAAGGTTTTACGGGTTTGGAACGACATGAGGGTGAGTAATTAGTGACAAGAGTTTTAATTTTGGGGGTGAACTATCCCTTTAATTGTGAGTACCTGTTTAGAAAGCTGTTCCTCACACAGTTTGTACAGCGTGTAAAACTTGCGGCTGAGGACTTGATTTTCACGAAAACCTGCGCTGGCAAGTTTCACCCTCATGATGATGGCTCGATCAGGCACCATCATGGACACTGTGCGGAACTGAATTTTCAAGTTCTCAGGAAGCTCCTGTCGACCAGCATAACCTGGGTTCTGTGATGAAAAATGACCATTTAATGGAGGGGGAAATACTGAAGAAAGAGTAAGACTGAAAAAACATGTCAGGTTGTTTCCCATATGGCTCCTTTGATGACTGCAGTATAGTTCCATGACATAAAAAGGTTGTCACATTACCATAGTAAGGAAGATCCCAAACTCTCTATCCATATCCACCACATCTCCATCTGTGAATATGAATTGAGTTTTTTTGTTCTTCTTGCACTGCAGGACGATGTAGATTTGTTGAGCAGCTACTGAGAGCACAGGCAGCTCGATGCGGTTGAACTCATCAAAACAGCCCCATGCGCCAGACTGAGCTAATCCTGTTTGACAAACATTATAAACATGAAACACCATTGGAAAAAGGCCATTCATGTTAAATATGCATCCTCTATCTTGATTAAGGTTGCTCTGTATAAGGTGAAAGAGAAGAAAGCTGTTTATACCTTTATAGATGCGGCCCAGTCCACGGAAGTCCATCTGGTCGGAGCAATTGAAGACAACCACGTATTTTCCCAGGCAACGGCCCATGTCTTTGGTGGTTTCAGTTTTTCCTGTCCCAGCAGGGCCAGCCGGGGCCCCTCCCATACTCATCCCTAAAGCCTGGGCCAACGTGATATAACATCTGCAATAAACAAACCAAAAAAAATAAACAGGTGGTTAATGCACTGAAGACAATGGGTGCTACTCATTAAGAGCCATTTTGCTGATGCTGACTTAGTTTCAAGAATATGGCTTCAATATATCTACACTTGCCTGTCAGTGAGAGGTGTGATCACCAGACGATCAGTGCAGCCCAGATACTCATTACAGTAATCAAATTCCACATCAGTGATTTGGATTATGCATCTATCTGTATCCTCTTTGAAGTAGAAGCGTGACTGTTTCTGCCATTCAAAGTCTAAAGGTGACCGGATGTTCATTCGTACCTTGAGTGGAACATAAAAAGGCAATGTGAAGGTTAGAAGTGAAATAAATTAGTCTTGTACAGGGTTCTGCAGGTTTTATTTCAAATAAATGTACTTTTGAATTTTCTATTCATTAAAGAATACTGAAATGCATTATATGAGGGTTTCCACAAAAATAAGCAGAAAAAAAAATTATATTATTATAAAAGGTTTCTTGAGCAGCAAATCAGCATATCAGAATGATTTCTGAAGGATCATGTGACACTGAAGACGGGAGTAATGATGCTGAAAATTCAGCTTTGCATCACAGGAATAAATGACATATTTAAAATTATTCAAATAGAAAACCGTGATTTCACAAATTATAATAATGTTTCACAATATTACTGCTTTACTGTATTTGTGATCAAATAAAGGTAGCCTTGGTGAACATAAGAAAATAAATATTTCAATTTTGAATGATAGTGTATAGTAGACTGTCTTCAATTTGGTCCGTAAGTATAAAGCTATTTCAAGAGAATGATACATAGCAACCAATTTACACCAAAGATCCCAAAAATTAATCACCAGATCATCAAAAATGTCCTTCTGGTGAACATGTATTGTGATGAGCGTCTCATATTTGGTTCTCTCCATCTTGGTCAGATCGTGAGTAGTCATATCAATCAGTTCATTCAAAAGATCCAGGAAGTTCTGGTTAGTAGTCTGCATTATCTGTACAAAAAAGACAAAATGATCAACAAAATATGGGAAAAATCCTCCAAAATAATGTCAGACTGTAACAGAACATGCAGTATATACTGAATAAAACTTATTGATGGGGGAAGAAAGCTGTCCATTCATAAACTACAACATCCTGATTTTAAATATGACATGAAACACCAACACAAGGACTCAATTTAAACCTTTTTGTCAGTCTTGCTATTACAGAGAGCCTCCTCAGCATCTCTGGTCCAGATGAGCTGTATGCCGAGCAGCCCAACCTGAGCAGGGAACATCGACTGGAACTCCACCAGTTTAAAGCCCTGGTCAGTAATAACCATATGAGCCTGTCGTATAATGTTGTGAATGGTCTTCCTGACTCCATCCAGGACCAGACCCAGCCAGGCTTCTACATTACCCTGTGGGGTGACATCATTAACTATCTTCATTATCAGTAGACGGGATTTCTGCCAGTTTTATCAACCATCAGGCAGAAACCATAAACCCCAATAACTTAAGGTGATATCACACCTCTCCACATAATTTGAGGTATCATTTTTAATGCTACAATTAAGCATTTTTTATGCCATTTAAGGCATTTAAATGTAATCTCAGAAATGTTGTACCTGGGCATTGATTGGTTCACTCAGATTCACTGTTTCCCCTTCTTGTGACTGAAAGCTTAGTATCTGGTCATAGTTTTTCTCATGAAACACAACTCTGTTCACATTATCAAAAAGGTTCAACAGGTGACCCTGAAAAGCAGAAAAAAATTGAAAAAAGGAGGTTAATGAGGAATTTTCTCATTTATTACCTGCTGTATTTTACTAGCTTGAATGTACAGTATTATATAGTACATTGTATAAACAAAGTATGAGCAACCCATGTCACATTTTTAACATTTACTAAATGCTGCTTATAATGACCATAAATACATGAGAACTGTTATATGGCATAATAACAAAGTTAGATAAACGCACCTGTATGGTGTGTGAGTCAGATGCCTGACCCAGTATCTCCAACAGGACAGGGTCAGAGACAAAAAAGAACCGTGGAAAGACAAGGCGTTTCTTTTCCAGGTATCCGCTCAGAGATTTCTGACACACTTCCAGCTGTTCCAGAAGGTGCGGCAGGAGCTGCTGCAGTGTCTCGTCCCCGACACAGCACTGAATGACACCAGGAATCTCATGTGCCCGCTGCATTATCCTCTGCCATGATTTGTCGATGGTTTGGAAGCGTTTAGCCTCCTGTAGAGAGTACATTTTCAGAAATTTTAAATATAAAAAATAGTTCAATATAATAATAAAAAAAAGGTTATTCCACATAATATCTATTCTTTGCACTTATGTATCATGTTGCACTTATCTCGTGTGCGTCACATCATGAGAAGAGCTTTTTGTGCAATGCATGCAAGTGAGTGTTAAAAGAGACTTTACTGCTTTGGAGGTCATTCACACAATTTGTTTTGTTTTTTTAAGCAAAAATTCAAGACGCTGGCAGTGAAATAGGAAAAAAACACAAGGTCTCGAGACACGTTTTCTGAAAGTTTGACTTGAGCTTAATTTGAGCGTTACGTTTTTAGAATGCTGTGTCATGCGCCATATGCTGAAACAATATGAGCGCAATGGTCCGATGGAAAAATACCACAGTGGAATGGAAAAACATGTTTTGTGTAAACAGCCCCTTAGAAGGTAGCTGCCTTGTTGGTAGTGGACCGCTCACAAGGTTAAGAAAGAAGGGATAATGTATTTGGATTCATGCTACCTGTGGCAGTTGTTTGGCAATGTCTCCACCCACAAACACAGCCTCCAGGTACAGCCACAGATTTTGCACTGTGAGCCACTTCTCAATCACCTCTGAACTGTTTGACAACTTCTGCACCCACTGCTGGATGGTGGGCTTAAATGGAGCATTATATCTGAAACAAAAATTCAATCAAATTTACATCAAACTGTAATGAAATACAATATCAAATTTGCATGGGATATATTTTGCCAGTGTATTAACTAGGGATTGTGACGGTGAGGAAATTTTCCCACCGGTTAATCGACGTGTGAAAAACACGGATAATACCGATATCACCATGGGGGGCAGGGGCGTTCCCTCTTTTCCTTGCTTTCCTTCACTTTTAAATAGCTTGTAAAAGCGGCGTGCGCATTTTACTTTCACTTTCAAATAGCGGCAATACGGCGTAAAGCAATTGTTTGTTTGAATTTTCCCTCTTTTCCTCACTTTCCTTTGCTTTTAAAGGAACACTCCACTATTTTTGAAAATAGGCTAATTTTCCAAATCCCCTTGAGTTAAACAGTTGAGTTTTACCGTTTTCAAATCCATTCAGCCGATCTCTGTGTTTGGCGGTAGCACTTTTAGCTGTAGCTTAGCATAGATCATTGAATCTGATTAGACCGTTAGCATCTCGCTTAAAAATGACCTAAGAGTTTCGATATTTTTCCTATTTAAAACTTGACTCTTCTGTAGTTACATTGTGTACTAAGAAAATTAAAAGTTGCTATTTTCTAGGCCGATACGGCTAGGAACTATACTCTCATCCGTCGTACTATCAAGACCTTTGCTGCCGCACCAGGGTGCAGCAGGCGTCCATGATATTACGCCGCGCCTGAAATAGGCTAGCTTCCGCCAACATACCCAACTGGACCCCTGCCTTGCACAGGAGCAATCTTCCGTTGCAGTTACCTTGCTGGGGACTATTTTCAGGTGCTGGAAAAATATAGAAACTCTTTGGTCATTTTTTATCGAGATGCTAACGGTCTAATCAGATTAATTGATCTATGCTAAGCTACAGCTAAAATTGCTACGCCAGTCCCGGAGATCGGCTGAATGGATTCGAGAACTGTAAAACTCAACTGTTTAACTCTATGGGAGTTGAAAAATGAGCCTATTTTCAAAAAAAGTGGAGTGTTCCTTTAAATAGCTTAAAAGCGCTGTGTGCATTTTACTTTCACTTTCGAATTAGCAGCAATTCGGCGTCAATTGCTTGAATTCAACAACAAAATACAACGTCAAACTCTCTTTAGCGTATATTTAAAACATAGAACTTTATTAACAAAACAAATAAAAATACACCATGCTATAGGGCAGGATATGCCTAATATAAAATAACAGATAACTTACATAAAGTTTAAATAGGTATACAAAACTGGAAATAAGTTAACATGTAGCCTATAATATATAACCAAATAAATAAGAAATGTAGAACGTTTATTAGCAAAACGAATGGGAAAGCTTGGAGGCACGGCATATACATTGATGTCAAATAAAATAAATAAGTGTCACAAAGTTTAAATAAAGTAAAAATCGGCAAATAATGTGGAATCAATTAAATAAGAAACAAATGTTTAAAAAAACTTCCAAAATCACCTTAGATAAACGGCAAAAGTCAACAGGCTTTTCAAAATCAAAAATACTGCCAAATAGGCGCTTTTGCATTTCGTTTAGAAATTAAATCATCCGCCATCGTCTTGTCTGTCTCACCCCACTCTTCTTGTCAGTCAGCTTGACTCACTCTCCTCACTGGATAAATAAAATCCAATCTGTGATGCGACTGTCGTTCGGCACGCTACATTGAGCAGCCGCATTCAGTTTTTAATTGTAGTATCTGTTCTTTTACTGAACTAAATTATTTTTATTTCTATAAAAAATCTAAATGACGGTGGGGGTCGGTGCCGCGGTGTGCAAGTAACGTAACCGGTGTTGCGGCTTAACAACGGTATCACCGTCAGCACCATCTATCGCGGCATGCCTATTAACCACCATACATATAAACACACTCACATATATATACACATATGAGTAACACAAAATACCTGTTACTCATTAAAGATCCAAGCACCATAAGACTGTCCTCCATTAAGGCCACTTTCTCAGAGGTGTCCGATCCCTTCAGCAGCAGTTCTCCGCGATTCCTGAAAGTTGTTTTTTTTTTGGAATGAATTGATTTTATGGCAAATTAATTAATTTAATTACAGATTAATTCCTTCTCTGACCTGAATGATGCGAATGTGAACTGATGGCTGCTCCATTCAGTCACAACATCTTTGAGTTTGGCATCAATGTCTCGTTCCTTAACGGCACTGATACACACATCCTGGCACCCAGAGGGTTTTCATAAGATACTGACAGCATTGTGCTTTTTCATGCAATCAATCTGACTCAAACCATTAAGGTTATGTTAAATGGAATATTTTGCCAGCACAATACCTCAATATCTTCTTTGTTCTGTAGTAGAGGTGCTTCCATGATATTTCGAAGGCTAAAATTTGCAGCTTCCACTTCAAACTTGTGGCCGGTAAGATCAGTTAAGCGCTGCCAATGTCGGGGCATCATTGCCTAGTTGTATGTTAATTAAAGAATGTGTATGTTAATAAAAAAATAGTTTGCTTGTTGTGTATAAATTAGAGCTGTGACTCTTTGGGTAGACAGCGATTCGATTCGATTCACAGGTTTTCGATTCGATTCAAGAACGATTTTAGCAAATTTAGAACGATTCAATTTGATTCGATTCACAATTAAATTCGATTCGATTATAACAATTCGATTCTGCATTCTTTAAGTGCATTCACAGGATTATTTAAATACTTCCCCTAAATTCTTTAAATGCTTAGTCAGGGGGCAAATTACACACCAGCCTTTATGGTTACAGAACCATAGGTTAGAGGGGAAAAAAACACTTTTGTCCATTGTTAGATGCTAGTTTAATGATGCTATGGCATGACATGGCACACGTAAAAATGCATGTAAGCCAAGATTTAAAAAAAGAGCTTTAAAAGTATTATGTATAGGCATTTTGTCACACCAGGGGTGTAGCCATCATTTCAGAAGTGACAGAAATGTCAAATACAATAATTTTATGTATGTAATTTTTTTTTTTACAAGGAATTCTTTTCTTATCTATTACTTTGAATTTGCTATAAGAAATCAAATACACTGCTGGACAATAATCAATAACAATAAATCTACTTTTTTTTTTTCCTAATGGCAATTTTATGATTTTTTTTATATACTACAAACAATTATTTCAATTTTCTGTACAGAATAAGGTAGAAAATATACTTTATAGTTTGTGTACTGTAATAAATGATATGTCAATTAGCACTGCATCATTCATAAATGTTATTTATTTATTGTGTTTATTGTCTTAACGTTTCAGTTCATTCTGCTTTTTATTCAGATTAGCTGCAGATATAGCCTGGCACGTCTTAAGTTCTATGAGCGCGAGATCACTTCTCTTTCAGTGCGAAAAGTTCTTTATCTCATTTTCATAAAATAAAATGCGATTTAGTATTTAACTTTTCCTCTCCATCGATGATGATTCTGAAAGAAAACGTGCCCGAAGTCTGTTTGTTATAGCAACGAACGCTACTTTCATGCATCTGATTATCAGATAAACCTCGCTCTCTTATTTCAAGATTGTCGTTAATGCTGTGGTTATTTTAATAGTTTCCTTCGTACATTCGGTTCAACAACATTGTTAAAAAACATGTATCATTCAATGGAACTGTGCGTATGCTTTAGACACTTACATTTCTGCTCCCGCCATGCAATAAATGCGCAGCCTTCGACAGAAAAGTAAAACTACTTCACTTTAGCATTACTGGCCACGAGTACTAAGGAGAGATCACACCAGTTTCTCAAAAAATGTGCCAGTAAGACGAAGGACGCGAGCGCAACTCCTGTACAGTCCAAGGCGTTTTAGTGGAAGCGCGGTGAAGGAGAATCTGGGCACGAACACGTTAGGTCTCATTAATTCGTGCTTGTTGTAATTTAATGTGTATATATTTTGAAAGCCTTGAATCACTATAGAAATCACGATTCATTTGATTCTTAGTGTTTTAAATCGATTACTGTCTGAAATGGCGATTCACGATTCAAAAATCATCTTCAGATCGATGCATATGCCTCGTCAGGTTTGTACTCGCTGCATCGATACACATGCATCATTACACCCCTCTCTAAATCAATATTGTGAATGAACAATGCTTAGCGTAACGCAACTTAGTTGCCTCATGTAATAGAGGACAGGTTTTCTTAAAGTCATCAATGTGTCTTTTTCAGGTCATTAAACTGCTTGCGGCACTCCTTCAAGGGCCCCAGGCAAGCTACGGATCTTTAAAAGAAGTACAAAGATCCCTCAATTCACGTCATTCAATATACAATATTTATTAATTAATTAGTTTAGAACGTACATATAAAAACCGTATTCTGAAAATCCAATCGTTCCTGTTTTACTGTTTAATATTGAGGTCAGGGCCCATAGTATGTCCCGTAGTAGCCGAAAACGCTTTCAATCCAGAATTGTAGAGTCTGTACAGCTTGGACAAAGGTGAGGCTCTCTTTTATTCTGTGAAGATCCAGGATCTCTGAAAGGATAAAAAAAGCAGACATTAACTTTCATTCAGCAAGGATGCATGAAATTCAGCAAGAGGCAAAAAAGACATTTAGAATGTTACAACAGATTTCTATTTTCTTTTCAAATTCTGTCCTTTTGAACATTCTATTCATCAAGAATCAGGGGAAACGGTTCCACAAAAAACATTAAGCAGCTGTTTTCTGTTTTCAACACTGATAATAAAAAATGTCTATTAAGCACCAAATCAGCATATTAGAATGATTTCTGAGGATCATGTGTCTTTCCATTCAAGAAAAGAAAAAAAAGAAAAACGCAGGAATAAATTACATTTTAAAATTTATTAAAATAGAAAACAGTTATTTTTATTTGTAATAGTATTTCACAATATTACTGTGTGACTTTCAAAAAAACACTAAAAAAATCTTACAGTGGGTTGTACTGTTGTATACCCTGGTGTCAATCATTTAGATGACAAAACATTCAAAATTTCCAGTTGACAAAAATGACAAATAGAAAATTGAACATTACATCCAGAACCATAAGGCAGTATAAACCGTTGACCAGATTACATGTCTGTCCCTCACAGCCTCATTTTCATTCAAATCAAAGTAAACATGGCATCTTCCCTGTCCTTTCTGAACCTAAACCCACATTAATAAGGTAAAAAGAAATACAGAAGCACCTGTAACAGGGAGGCCAAACAGTTCTTCTCCACTAGAAAAGGTGACGAATTTCCTCCACAGTTCATCAAACTTGGCCTGATAAACTTGCAACCTGTCACTGGCTTCACGTGGGGCCAAACCTGTTACTCCAGGACCACTGAACACAAAAACAGAAGCTTTATTAAGACACTATAATCACTAAGAGGTATGTAAGAAACTGCATGAAGTTAATATGCAAATTAACCTGTTGTCATAGTCAGCATAGAACGTTTTTACAGATTGCTGGAAGACCTCAACTCCAGCTACAAGCTCAGCCTTCATTTGAGGTTGAATTTCCAAAAGCTTATTCTGTGTTTCTTTTGCCTTCAAATTAAAAACAGATCAACGTACATTTACAAACAAACCTAAATCCCAAGAAGACAAGGTAAAGGTGATTCTCTACTTCTTTGATGAGACAAAGTAGAAAAAATAAAGAGAATAAACTACCATGTATTTTAATACTATTTCATGTGGTCTCAAAAAACGTCTTTTACCATCACATTAAGTTCCTTCCAAGCGTAGACAACCCCATCAATCTTTTCCGCATTTCCATCATTGAAGAACAGCTCATGGCGATTTAACAGAGCGAATGATTCCTCCACCGGTCCTCTGGTGGTCTCTATCCGTATCTCCGCTTCTCGTATCTCTTGCAGGGCGCCCATGGTTTCTCTCACGTCATCCAGGTCAGAAATTGGCCTCTGCAGCTGCTTGCTCACCCCATCCACAAAAGAGCTAATCTCAGCCATGCCCACAGAGGCCTTTTGGTTTAGAGCCACACCAAATGCACGTTTCCAGGTGCGACACTCTTGAACGAGGGACAGTTTGAGGGAGTCAGTTTCGTAGAGGATGGGGCAGACAGTACAAGTGGAAGGAAGCTCTTGAATCCGGGTCTCAAATGTCTAATCAAATACATGTAGTGGAATTTAGGATCACTCTTAGTTAGACTGCAGTTATCTTCAAATTTCATAAGACTTATTTAAAAATTACGTACAGAATACAGAGATAGTTGGCCGCTGAATTCTGACAATAATGGTTTGGTCTCCAAAAATACTTTCACCTGTTCTGCTGGGTCCTAGATTGGAGGAAAGCATGAAATGTCACACATTTTGATGTCCTGATGCTACACAATGTGTATGTGCCTGTCATAAACATGTCTGGATCATATTTCATTCCTAAATAATATATATATAATTATATTATATTTAATATATATATATTATTATAATATCTTCTATACATGTGGCCAAAATTATGAGAAGCGTAATATTCTTCAAACCCAGCTAAAAATGGTTCTGTCAGTTATTTCTTTCTTTTGCTGTAGTGTGTCAGTAGGAATTATCATTTTACATTTCCAAACATTAATTGTTAACCATTAATTGTAATAAGACCAGTGATTTTTTGTGTGTGCCAATTATCGACAACAGCCAGTGCTCCACACAGAGATCTGATCTGATCTGATCATCATCAGTCTGTTTGGAATGACATGAAGAAACAGAACAAAAAGAGACAGACTAAATCCAGAAGAACCGTGGCAACATCTCCAAGATGCTTCAAGAGACCTACCTGTAGCAAAGCTACAGTACTGTTAACAACTTTTAGGCACTTGTGTAAAAATGCTGTAAAATGAGGATGCTGTCAAAAATAATGTCATAAATATATTTTCTTTATCAATTAACTTCTATGAACTAAATTAAAACATTTGGTGTGACCATCCTTTGCTTTTAAAGCAGCTTTTGCCCTCGGTGCACTTACTTCATAGTTGCATAGTTTTTCAGGTAGCTTTGCATGTGGGTCTCTTGAAGCATCTTTTGGCGCTTTTCCACTGAGTGGTACGACTCGGCTCGGCACGGCTCAATACGGAACGGCACAGTTCGGCACGGCACGGTTCGGCTCGGCACGGTTTGCGTTTCCACTGCAGTTCAGTACTGCTTTAGAGTGGGCGGGATTATTCACGTCATTAGTTGCGCCGCCTATACTGCTGCGACTCCTGAAAAACTTTTCATTCTGTGTCGCCCCATCAAGCTCTCGCTGGATCCGCTCCTCTGCTATCAACGAGAGGAATGTCTGTTCTTCTGCAACAGACAACAACACTTTTTGGTTTTTAAAAAAGGTGCGCTCGTTCAAAAAAAAGTTACGTTCAATCTTTTGCTGGCTGTGTTGATTTAAATCTAGCGGTTCTGTTGTTTGTGTCACAAGTTCAGTGACGCAGGTAGTGACGATTCTCTCCGGCCAATCCGTGATCAGCAGAGTTTACACGTCACGTTTTGGTAACGGTACGGTTCACTTGGAACCCCAACCGAGGTGGTACTAAAAAAATTACCAGGTACCAGGTACTGTACCCAGTGGAAAACCCCCAAAAAGTGAACCATACCGTGCCGTACCATGCAGTGGAAAAGCGCCATTTGAGACGTTGCCACAGTTCTTCTGGATTTATTCTGTTTATGTATTGTTCTGGGAGGGATGTTTTCTCCTTTTTCTCACTCTCACCTCACAGGACCTGTGATTGGACCATGCTTCTGTCAATCATCAATTTTACACAATGCTTTGAGGACCAATCAGACGTTAGTGGGCGCGTATAAAGACCCGGATGTGACACAAGTTCGGGAGGAGCGTTTGCTCTCCCACGTTTTCTTTGGTGTTTGCTCCTGTTTTTGTTTCTGAATTTGAGTTATTGTGTGTTTGAGTTTTCTCTTGTGAAACTTTACTTTTCAGTGGCTATTTAACTGTGTTAACGCTGTGACTTTACTCTCGGTTTTCCCCGAGCTTATTCAAGTCCTTTTTCGACACTTAGTGATGGGACCAGTGCAGCATGTCTTACTACACGCAGGGTAAAGTTGTCTAAACACACTAGTTTATGAGCGGATGCCAACTTCTGTATTTATGTTTGTCAGTCAGTGTAGTTAGGGGCATTCTACGCTGAAGAAGTTATTTTCTTTAGCTTGCTTTTGTTTGGTGCTAGTTAGAGTGTTTATGTTTTATTCTTTTCTTTTCTTTTCTTTAGCACCGCTCTTGTCCCTCACTTCTGTTGTCTTTAACTCATTACGTTTGTATATAATTTGTAAATAGATATTTGTTGGGTTTTTTCAAAGGTATTTTGGGTTTGTTTATATTATTATTGGGAACTTTGTAATATTGACTTATTTCTCTACTAAACGCAAAATTCATATTCAGTTTTGTCTCTGCCTGCTTCTTAATTGCACACACTGCACCTCCATAGCAGAGAAAAGTGTTTTAGCTTAAATATCTTCTTATTTATTAAACGTTTTGTGTTACCTCCCAAAAACCCTAGACGCCAGATAATTAGGGAGACGTAACACTTAGTTTGTTCTGTTTCTGTTCCAGACAGACTGGATGTTGATGAGATCAGATATCTGTGTGGAGCACTGGCTGTTGTCAGACTCCATGTGCAAACAAAAATCTCACTGGATTATTACAATTAATGGCAAAATTAACGTAAACTGATATTTCCTACTGACACACTACATATCTATAGAGAGAGAGAGACAGAGATTTTGCTAAATACCTGTTTCCACAGGGCTGAAAATTGAGACAACCCTTTCAGGATGTCCCCAGCATCTGCTTTGAGAGAGGACACCACAGGGACAAGCTGGGACAAAGCCTTGTTCACATCCTTATGTTCTGTCACCTGTCTGTCCAGAGTCCTCAGCACGAGTGGTTTAGTGACTAGAGTCTCATCTCCAAGCTCACGCGCTGCTGCCTGCTCTGCCTGTGGAGTCACAAGACTTCTACAGCTAACTAACCTCTGATAAAGGTCAGAACACATCTGTCACATGCCAGTAACTACCACAGGATAATTTTGTAACTATCAGGGTGTAAAAACAAGCAAAAATCAAGTGTACATTGATGCACTTTCCATGGACAATGGAAGTCTGTGAGGCATTGTATTGATAAGCTAAACTTAACTTAACCCAGGTCACCCCTTTAATTCTCTTACCTCCAGTTGTTCTTGTTGGACATGGGAAAATTTCCAGAGTGGAACATCCTTTGCCATTGAAAGCACCATGTTCACAGCTTTATTGAGAATGCCCTGCACAACAAGGACAAATGAGTGATTAGGAATAAATCTAAAGTTTTAGAATTTACTTCATATAAATATGTATACACATGAAGATGTCCGTTTCTGATGGTTTATAAATACACACTAAGGCCCAATCCCAATTCTAATTTATACCCCTTCCCCTTGTCCCTTGAAACAGAGTGTCAAGGGGTAGGGTTGAAAATATTCCCCTAAGAATTGGGACACCACTACTATAGGACTACTCAACGTCTCTAGCTCCTCCATACATACACCTTAGGCCTACGGTGCTGCTGGTGTGCATTAGAGCCTATGCCTACAATAATCGAATAGAGAATAAATGCGCTTCTACTGGGGGGGGACCCACATCGGAGATCGACCACCAACCGCGCAGCTCACACATCCAGAAGCAAAGAAACTTGTCAACGATCTTCCCCACACCCCCATCAACTTTTCATTAATAAGCCCGAAGTTTCTAAATACTGGAATCGCACCTTGATATGCTCTCCGCAAGAGAGGATAAATCGTGTGGTTATTTGCATAAACACACCTCATTGTCCAACGAGAGACACACATAAGCGCTCGATGCGTCCCCATCTCCTCCTCGAACGATGGCATAGGTATTGACTAAAAAGTTTAGGTCGATTTCTAATGTTAGTTGGGTAGACTGACCCTCTCTCAACTCTACTGGAGGTTCATCTCGCCCTGATCGGATAGGCGGGTTCAATATCGTGCAGTCTGTAATATATGAGTTAGCCACATTTAGCGTTTTTTCTTGCAAAAATTTATTGAATACATGACCATATATGAACACACGATTGAATGCTCCAAACTAAATGATTATACTTTTCCATAAAACCCTTTATTAATTCCATATTGCGGACATTTATGTGTCTTTTGTCGCCTCACCCGAGACCCCGGTCACCATGCACTGCCGCTGTATCTCGGTATGCACACTGCGAGATAATGCATACCCCCTTCATCTTGAATTGTGGTCCCAAAAAAAAATCGTCATTGAAGGGCTATCTGGCTCTTCCCTCTTACCCCTACCCGCCCACAAAATGAGAATCGATACAACCCCCCGTACCCCCTTCACGTGACGCCCGCAAACAAAGAGGGGTCGTGGAAGAGGAGCGCTAAGGGGTAGAAATGGGCATTCGGGCCTAGATTGTTCATCCAAATCCACATCTTACTATCCACACCTATTAACATACTGTGCTTTCCCCCCTTCTCGTTATTAGGTATACTAGCCAAGTATACTCAACTTTTAAAAGGTTTTGGGCTTGGGTATAGATTTAGGAAAGAGAGTGCCTTTGGTGCAAAATGACTATCAGAAATACCAAGACGGTTCCTCCTTACTTATAATATGGAGAAACTGCAACCGCAATATGGGGGAAATCCTGCTATCTAAACGAAAGTTCGCAATCTGCATGCGTGGTAAAGTCACGGCGTCACTGTAGCAACTTATATATGAGTTCCGTTCTGATAGTACCAACCGAGACCCGTTGCCGCTTACACACCATGCATGCGCATAGGCTGGTCTAGCCTGAAAAATACGCTTTTTTTAACACTTTGAGCATAAGAAACACATTCGATTGGGGCATTTCTTTCATATTATGATGGTATTTTGGAAATATTTAAATTAAATTGGTGAGTCGGCGACGACCGCGCAGTCTTGTATTCAGTATTCCTCGAACATTTTCCACATTTAGTCAACAGGAACATGTTCTTGATGAGACTGCCCAAAACGTGCAGCCTAGGCGGCTGAGTGAAAAGACTTCCCTTGAAAGGGACTTTGCTTGTGCTCACCAAGGCTGCATTTACTTGATCAAAAAGTAAAAACAGGACAATATTATCCCAATTTAAAATAGCTGTTTTTTGTTGGAATGTATTGTAAAATATGAAATATTCCTGCAATAAAAAAAGCAGAATTTTCACCAGTCACTATTCCAGGCTTCAGTGTAAAATGATCCCTCAGAAATAATTATACTATGCTGATTTGGTGCTCAAGAACATTTATTATTATCAATGTTGAAAACAGTTGTGCAGCTTGTGGAAATCAAGATACTTTTTTCAGGATTTCTTGACAAAAAGAAAGTCAAAAAATAACTGTTTATTTGAATAGAACCCCTAAAGCTTTGAACAGAAGTGCAAGTATACTTTACATATTGATATTATGCTCGTTGTTTTCACGTCATTACCTGTATCTGTTCGAAACTCGGTCTGAAGACAATGTTGGGAATGGCCAGCTCAACAGAAACTTTAAAAAGAGGAAACTGAACAGCAGCTTCACTTTGAGATGAAGAACGATACTTGGAGCTCACAACAAGCAGCCGACGCCACAGAGAATCCAGAGAGTCCAGAGAGCATTTGGTAGCTTTCAAATAAAGAACACAACATTAATGAATGACTCAAAAAGGTGATACAAGTAAGGTTCTCGATTTTCAGATGAAACTCTGATGCATGATTCCAAAATGCATGTATACCTCTGACCAGGGCCTCTGTGTTCTTCTGACATAACTGTCCCATCATGATAAAGAAAGCACATGGCAGGCAGCATAGACAACGTGTTTTCTGCTTGGCATCAGGATGCAGACATTTGTAGTTCTAAACATACACATCAAGATTTTCTCAGAAAACTATACTTATTGTGTGTAGTGTGACCGTTTATAGCAGTAATATCACACATAACGAGCTACAACCCATCTAATCAAGTGCTAAAAAGTGTTTTATAATTATAAATAACAATAAAGCCTTCATAACTGATGTTTACAGCACCTCCAAGTTGACCCTTTCTGAAGGTTTCAGCACTCTCTTCAGTTCTTCAACCATCTCCATCATTGAGCTCTCCACCTGCTTGCTTGCACTTGAATGAAAATAAAGGAATCCTCAAATTACCATTTTAAATCAGATTTAACTATGGACCTCAGTCAGGATACTATATACCAGTGGTTCTCAAACTTTTTATGCCAAGTATTACCTCAGTAAATATTTGGCTCTCCAAGTACCACCATAATGACCAACATTAAAATACAGTAGCGTAGTAGGCTACCTATTCATCTAGCAGCTCGGGACAGTTTAAAAACAGCATTTTCCTATATGACGGAATATTCGGCTGAAGTTTTTAGCCACTTTAACATTGTAAATACATAGTTTGAACATTAACACTGCACTGTGCTTACATACAGGTCAATAAATAACTTAAATAATGATTCAATTAAAATGACCTAAAAGTAAAATAAAAACTGTACTGTACTCAAATGTTTAAAAAATAATAAATAAAGATTAAATTGAAATGTATTGTGTTTTAACATTCATTTATATTTAATTTAGTGATTCCTCTGCGTACCACTAAAGGGAGCCTGAGTACCACTAGTGGTACTCATACCACACTTTGAGAACCACTGCTAAATACTAGTATGTAGGGCTGCCCTCGACCAAGGATTTTTCTGGTCGACTAGTAGTCGTTAATTTTAAGCATTAGTCGACTATTCTTATGTTTATTAATAAACCATTTAAATCATTATAATGAACCTTTAATTGCCTACATAGCCTAATATGCGCTCAAGCGCACGCATAAAGCTTGCCACAACACACCGGCAGAATGAATAATTATGAATGTGTCAGGGAACCGTAGGAGACTGCTTACAGTTTATAAACTTGTGATACCTAGCTTCTTTGTTTTCGTTTTAAGATCATGAATCGGCGACACAACTGCCTTGTTCATCTCACAGTATGATGCACCTATGCATTTTCTATGATTACATATCTCGATAGTTGTTTTCCATTTGAATTGGTTCATTTGAAAGTAGACATTTCACTCTCTATAGATAGAGCTATATTTTTTTTACAGCTATATTTTTAATGTCTGTAAGGCAAAGATATACACAGAGTTTTGCGCTCGAGTTCACAGAGACCGAGACGGCAGAAAGCGCATCCTGTTTGCTTTCATTATTTTACAAAAGCGCCTCCATCTGTCTGCTGAGCTACTGTCAGCTTCACACTCCACATCACACTCTAGGTAAACATTAGATTGAGTGGGGCCATGTGTTGCTATACTTACTCTTTCATATAATCATATTTGAGGTTGTAAAGCGAGCGTTTGGATGTCCTGCCCGATGTACTGTATCACCACATAGACCAGCCGTTAACGATCTGCCTGTCACGGACTGCGTGACTTCGCCTTTTTTTTCTGCGACTAAGCGATTAATAAAATTTTGGTCGACCAAGCCTCTATCTAGCCAACGAATGATTTATCGCCCAAAAAAAAAAAAAAAAAAAAAAAAAAACTAGTAGGGGGCAGCCCTACTAAATAGTATGTTTTGATACTATACTATCAAAAAACAATGGATTCTCTCTGCAGTGAATGCTGTCAGAATGAGAGTTTAAACAGCTGATAAAAACCTGTGGATTATTGTGATGTTTTTATCTGCTGTTTTGATAGCACCCTTCCTCAGGGATCTATTGTGCGGCCAGTGATGTAATGCTAATTACATAAACTCATCTACTCGGGATGGCTTAGGTTTACATTTTTTCAGCAAATTTTTCAGAGGAACTTTTTGAACAGTCTGCCTTTGTAGCCATCAAATTAAATATAGCTGTTTACACCATACTAGTCTGTGATAAAAGATAATGAAAGTGTCACTCACATCTTCATAGTTTGTCTTGCAGTGTTGATAGTGGTCTCTGTATTGGTGAGGAACATCTCAGGTGTAACTGGCTGATTTTTGGGCAGTGTCAGCAGACTGGTGGAACCCATGGATTCTAAGGTGCACTCGATTCGACATTCCAGAATATCCATAACAACCTTCACTACTTGCTCCAGCTCTTGCAGTGCTTTGTACACACAGCCTATGACTGAGAAACAATGGGAAAAGACTTAGGTACCAAGGTAGGATTAAACATTGAATAGAATTAACTTCAAAAGATTTCCCAAACTCTAAGACACTCCTCACTGGCCACATAAACACTGCAGGTTAATACACTCTACAGTAGGTCACTTAATGTCATTCTATAAACACAAACATTATTTAGTGGAATGATATTAATATTTTGTTTACAATGAAATTCAGATTTTTAAAGTGTGACTTCGGTGTCCAAATACTTTTTTGGGGCCCTTGTAAACATTTGCAAACCAAAAACAGCATTAAAGATAAAAGGTTTCTTTTTGTTTTTGTTTTTACAATGGTCAATATTGAGGGAAGTCCATGAGAGAATAGTCAGTCCAGGGTAGAGAGCAGTCTCCACATATCTGATGAAGGGCTTCATTGGGGACTGTAGCACACTGGGTATCCTCTTGACTACTGCATCAAAGTTGCTTAGCATCTCCTGTAATCTGAGAGCAGTGATATTAATGTACTGTATGTATTAACCTTATATTTCAATTTAGATCAATAATTTATGCCTGTTTGTTCATGAGTAGGATGTCTTGCTGTCTAATGATAACATTGATCCTAACCATCATAGAATCTGATTTGAAACACTTCATAGGCAGTGACTATACATGCCACAAAAATAGCACTGCTTTATACAATAATATTGCATAAATAAGGTAAAAAAATTACTGGTTTAGCATGATCACTGTAATTTTAAAGGAGTAGTTTCATCTCAAAATGAAGTTTGCTCAAATGTACACCCCAGCGGATCACGTAATGTAGATGTTTTCTTGTCTTTTTTCTTCATTGAAACAAATTTGGAGAAATGTAGCATTACATTGCTCACCATTGGATCCTCTGCAGTGAATGGGTGCCGTCAGAATGAGAGTCCAAACAGCTAACAAAAACATCACAATAATCCACTTAAATTTAAACCTTCACTTCTGTCAAAAATATCCATAAAAACACTTTCTCCAGTGACCGTCCATCCTCTGTTGTCCTCTCACATCAAATTCCACCAACATATTTATTTAGCACTGTTTTTGCTTGTAAATGGTGCTTGATCTTGGCACATTTCTCTCCTGATTTAGACAAGACTTTCAATTGGCTGAGAAAGCAAGATTATGGTTTAGATCAGTGTTTCCCAACCGGGGTGCCGCGAGAGCAGGGGTGCCATGTAAAAAATTATTTCTTAATATTTTCAAATTGCTAAAATGTTCAAAAAACCATCTATTATATAATATCCATTTCTGTGTCGCCAATAATTAGAGATGCACTGAAATTCCAGATGCCGAAAATGAGTTCACCGCTCAGGATTCACTTTCACGTGGTGTGACACTCTGCATATTATCCTGCTCTATGCGTGTGCGCTCTGCTCAGTCGCTCCACTCTTATACCGTTCATGCGAATCGGAACAGCGAAGTCCACTCAAAAATTGAGCCGGCAGGAAATATCTATGTAGTACAGTATTGTTTCTGCCTGCAATAGCCCTACTGTGTTGTAACATGATGTGGTATATGGGCAACTCTGGAAACGCTGCCCTCTAATTCATTGATCTGCTAACAGCTATGTCATGCTCACGTGTTCTGATAATAATAGATTTCTAGGACTAAACATTATTTGGATAAAAAAAAATTAAAACAAAAGTTTAATATCTACCCTACGTTAGACTACCTGAAAACGAAAAAGCAATTGATTTATTCGAGCCTGTCGTTATTGTATTTATTTGTGCTGTTGTTTGCAATTTTTTTTTGTTCTTATTTTATTACTGACTGCTTCCTTGTAATTTTTTATTCAATTAAAAGTTTGAATCAAGCTATCTCGTGCTACTGCACCAATATTACCCCACTGTAAAATAAAAAAAAACTGAGTGAGCAAAAATTTGTGATAGCTAGTTATAATGGTAATTAAACTATGTTTACATATGAATAAAAGCCTACAATAAAATCTGTCATATAAATTGGTCTCTTCAATAGAAATTAGCCTACTTATTGCCACCATTGATGGACACATTTTTTTTTTATATTAAAAATATCTGTATGACATTAGATTCTGCAGTTCTTCCCTGTTGTCCCGAATATCTATACTTTTCAAATTATAATATCGAAGTTAGAAATTCAAATATTACAAAATGAATTTTGTAGGGTGTCACAAATTTGTTAAAATTTCCAAAGGGCGCCGCGACTAAAAAAAGGTTGGGAACCACTGGTGTAGAGATTGTTTGAAGTTAAACATCTTCAATGACAGATTTGTTTATTATAAACAAGCTTTTCACTTCACAAGATGTTAACTGATGTACTTGAGTCATGTGGATTATTGTGTTTTTATCATCTGTTTGGACTCTCCTTCTGATGGCACCCATTCACTGTTAGCAAGTAGATGTATCTAATTTCGCCAATCAGGTCTGATGAGACAACTTTAAAACATTTTTGGCTACCTTTCCTTTAGATGTGCTATTTTATGCACTCACTTGGTACGATACTCCTTCAGCTGAGGTTCTTTGGCAGCCATGTTGTAGATAACATCAGGTACATTAGCACCTAATGTATACATGTTTTTTGCCTCTTGCAAAACTTCCAGGACTAGAGGGTCAAGATTCACATAGAACACCTATCCACAAATAATGGAGGATTCAATGATCAAATAAAATAAAATAAAATATATTTCTTAAATGTTTTATGATTTTATGAGTATATAGTTTGGGTTTTTATAAATAATAACAGATTAAAAATTAGAATTTGTAGTAATTTTAACTGTTTTAAAATGTAATGTTCCATTTTGCCAAAGAATAATGTCTTTTGAAATTCTGTTTTGAAGTGATATAAACTTGCTAACCTTGGTTTCTGGGTGTCTAGTCAGCAGTGAAGATTTGAGACCATATAGTCCCAGTTCCACACCATCAACCCAAGCTTTGTGATGTATCATTTCATACTCCAGCAGCACGGCAGCAAGTTTGTTGTATGCCTGAATAATCTTCCTCCTCTCTGGCATCTTAAAGTCAAGACAAGTTTCTTAAAAGGTGCTTTTCAGGCTCAAATTTCATTAAAATTCAAATAAACTGTGTTAATCTACTAATGAGATGTGACAATTTTGTCTGTAAATTACCTGCATAATGTCCAATTTGTCTTTTAGGATCTGCATTGGCAAATGAATTTTTTTAAATAGATTTTGTGACCACTGAATTTTACTAGCCAACTGCAAAAGAAAATGTAAAACAATTTTTAGTCCCAGTAATAAACAGTCACAGTAGTCCCAGTGTTTTTTTGTGTTGGATATTCTGAATATGTGTAAATTGTTCATGTTTGCATTCTTTATGAAAGGATTTAAATATGAAATAGAGTTGAGCACTTTGGTGATCACTCAACAGGAAACTTACAGGAGTCTTGAATTGAGCAGAAGAGGGATTGTTCTTCTCTCGTTGGTAGAGTTTGCGCACAAACTCAAGGTCACATTCATACCTTTGCAGAACTACCATATACTTTTGGGTGAGGTCCATTTGTCTGCCCACACCGTTCTCAAATTTGGACAGCAGGTCAAGGACCTGATGAGTCTGTGGGGGCAGTAAATACATTTCCTTTCAATGTAGGAGGAATACACTGAAAATGTATGTAATCTATTGGTCATGAGCTGCAATGAATGGATCAGTCATTCAAATGTTCACTTAATAATATAAATCTTTCACTTGACTAAAAGGGCCTTACAATGAGCGGACGTTGAAGCCAAGTGTCAATCAGTGCATCAAGAGACTGATATAAGCCCTGGATTTGTCTTCTGAACTCAGTGTAGTCATTGTCAAACTAAAAAAAAATCATGTCATATGAGAGATGGATCACGTCTAAAAAAAAACACTTAACTAAATCAAAATATACACAGTCATAAGAGACCTTACCTCTAATTTGCGGTGGTCAAGCACATTGTAGGTCTTGGATTTGATGCTGGAAACAATCGTTTGATAGCGCATGTATATTTTATCAACACCTTCAACTTTCATAAACTGCAGGCTTGAAAAATCTTCAAGAGTTGTGGCCATGTCTGTTATCTTCTCCAGACGTTTGCAGAATGTATCAAACTTTCCGAATATGTAATTTTCACTGATGGTACGACAAAGCAGAGCTGAGTTAAGAAAGTAAATATAGGGTTAAATTTTGATCTAAAGTTGACTTTAATGCTATGGTTTACAGACCTCAATTCAAATTGCCGTTCAAGAGGGTTCTCCTGTAATTTCTCTTTCATTCGGTGGAAGCATTGCTGGTACTCCTGGTTCAGCTGAATACATTCTTTCATCCGCTGAAGCAGTTCCTTCCTAAATGCGAACACAGACCAATGTATTTTGTCTATTTAAATTTAGAAATGAAGTTCAGCATCTCACATAAGACCAACCTGTCCAAGTCCCATATTTTCATCACCCCTTGGCAGAGATAAGCCTTGCTGGTGGTCACCATTTGATTAGTGACCTTCACAAAGAGCGATGTCATGTGTTCAGAGGTGTTGTAATATTGAGACACACGCTGAATCATGTGTATGCTGTTCATCAGTTTGGGAATTTGATTCAGCATGGTGGTCTGAAACAAACAATACAAATATCTACACATGAAATATTCCAATGCAACTTGCGCAAAAGAGACAGATTACAGGTGCATCTCAGTAAATTAGAATGTCATGGAAAAGTTCCATTTATTTCAGTAATTCAACTCAAATTGTGAAACTCGTGTATAAATAAATTCAATGCACACAGACTGAAGTAGTTTAAGTCTTTGGTTCTTTTAATTGTGATGATTTTGGCTCACATTTAACAAAAACCCACCAATTCACTATCTCAACAAATTAGAATATTGTGACATGCTAATCAGCTAATCAACTCTAAACACCTGCAAAGTTTTCCTGAGCCTTTAAATGGTCTCTCAGTTTGGTTCACTATAGGCTACACAATCATGGGGAAGACGTCTGATCTGACAGTTGTCCAGAAGACAATCATTGACACCCTTCACAAGGAGGGTAGGCCACAAACATTCATTGCCAACGAAGCTGGCTGTTCACAGAGTGCTTTATCCAAGCATATTAACAGAAAGTTGAGTGGAAGAAAAAGTGTGGAAGAAAAAGATGCACAACCAACCGAGAGAACCGCAGCCTTATGAGGATTTTCAAGCAAAATCGATTCAAGAATTTGTGTGAACATCACAAGGAATGGACTGAGGCTGGGGTAGAGGCATCAAGAGCCACCACACACAGACGTGTCAATGAATTTGGCTACAGTTGTATTCCTCTTGTTAAGCCACTCCTGAACCACAGACCATGTCAGAGGCGTCTTACCTGGGCTAAGGAGAAGAAGAACTGACTGTTGCCCAGTGGTCCAAAGTCCTCTATTCAGATTATAGCAAGTTTTGTATTTCATTTGGAAACCAAGGTCCTAGAGTCTGGAGGAAGGGTCAAAAGTTCATAGCCCAAGTTGCTTGAAATGTTGAGTTTCCACAGTCTGTGATGATTTGGAATGCAATGTCATCTGCTGGTGTTGGTCCATTGTTTTTTTGAAAACCAAAGTCACTGCACACGTTTACCAAGAAATTTTTGAGCACTCCATGCTTCCTTCTGCTGACCAGCTTTTTGGAGATGCTGATTTCATTTTCCAGCAGGATTTGGCACCTGCCCACACTGCCAAAAGCACCAAAAGTTGGTTAAATGACCATGGTGTTACTGTGCTTGATTGGCCTGCGAACTGGCTTGACCTGAACCCCATAGAGAATCTATGTTGTACTGTCAAGCGGAAGATGAGAGACAATATACAAAAATGCAGATGAGCCGAAGGCCACTGTCAAAGAAACCTGGCTTCCATACCACCTCAGCAGTGCCAAAAACTGATCACCTCCATGCCACGCCGAATTTGAGGCAGTAATTAAAGCATAAGGAGCCCCTACCAAGTATTGAGTATTCTTGAATGAAACATACTTTCCAGAAGGCCAACAATTCACTAAATGTTTTTTTATTGGTCTTAAGTATTCTAATTTGTTGAGATAGTGAATTGGTGTGTTTTTGTTAAATGTGAGCCAAAATCCTCACACTTAAAAGAACCAAAGACTTAAACTACTTCAGTCGGTGTGCAATGAATTTATTTAATACACAAATTTCAAAATTTGAGTTGAATTACTGAAATAACTTTTCCATGACATTCTAATTTTTGAGATGCACCTTATTATAAGCATCCAAACACAACTCCTATGTTTAAAATTACATAATTCTCAAACGTGACACTTAAGTGACCCATACAAATGGCACTCCTTGTTATGTAACAGTTTATTACATGAAGCACATATACAATACTCATATACGACTTCTTACTGGGGCTTTTTTTCCAAAAGATTCGAAACTTGTCCGAGTTGATATATATTTCCATTATCTTTAGCTTCATTGGCCACAACCGTAATACTTGCATCCTATAGAGAACGCATACCACAAATGTCATCTATTATTAAAGTGACCATTCATGAAAATCGGACGTTTTTCCAGGTTTTACGTGCGTGAATCGGTCCCGTTGCAATCTACTACCAACCAAGGAAAGTGAAAAGATTAAACCCATTAACTTTGTTCTTGGTAAGCCTTTTTTCTTGCGCGTCTGAGAACCAAGCGCGTCTTGTTTTGCTCCCTTGGTGACGGGCAAATGGATCTCATTATAATTATAATATTACCGCCCCGTAATCTGTAAGTTTACACCCCGCGCCGTCATTTTGATTTCGCAAGCGACAACGGTGTACCAGTTCTAATGCCATGGCGAAAGTTTGAGCAAAACATGCTAACTGTTGTCTTTGGCTGCACAGACGAGCACAGAACACTATTTAGAGTCCCAGCCTTAGAGAAGCAGATTTATTTACTGTATATTGCTGCTCCCACAGATCTAAAATAAATATGCAATTTATTTCCCAGCAGTTTACCATCACAGACATAACCCACTGTTTTTGTAAATCATGTGTGTTTTCAACGTAAACTTGTGTGTGAAAGAGAAATTAGTTTAGTACTCACATGCCGTGTGACAGACGCTTTCTGTGCGTGTGCTTCAGATGTGTACCGTATATCAGAAGTTTAAACTAATATTGTTTAAAAAGCATGATTTCAGCGCGATAAACATGAAAATCAGAACCAAAACAGATGTTTTTAGCAAGTATGAGCTGTAATGGGCCAACATCTCCATAGCTGGAAAACAACCTGGGAAGGGGCAGGGAGCACAAGCTCTTTGTTTATAATTAGGGATGCACCGATATCACTTTTTTCAGTACTCGCCCGATACGATACTTTTTTTATTTTTGGTACTTGCCGATACCGAGTGCCGATACCAATATTTTTATTGCATTTATAAATTTTTCAAATATTGGGTACAGAAAACAAGAGTATGTATAATGTTAGTTGGTTAAACATCATTTATCAAATAGATACAGTCAAAACAAAATTTATTCAGACACCTTCAACATTTCAGTTCTTTGCTATAGTTTTGAAAATGGTATAAATAGTAACAGAACTCAGGTTAGACCTGTTCAGTCACAATGCACTTGATAATGTTGAGATAACTTTATAAAAGGTAGTTATGGCATTCACAATCAACCAAATATCATAGACAGCCTGTTAGTAGACAGTCATTTACACAACTTCAATATTATTCGGGCAACCCCTTCGCCGTAATGCTCCTGCCGCTCCTCCTGGCATTCTGGCAACCCACTTCCTATGCAAACCTGAACTTTTCAAATTTGTGGTCCCATTTTTATCATTTTACTGGTAGTTCCTGTCTGAAGAATTTTTGGGGTATAATTTACATTACTTATTTTGCTATCCTCACTTAAATTAACTATAGTGTCTTGCACCCACTAGTAAAAAATATAAAATATTATATCTGGTCTTTGAATAATTTTTGGTTTGATTCTATATCCTTCGACTATTTTCATACTTAATTATGGCCACTAATATTTTACAAGTTTGTGTTACTTGCTCTGTGGTACATCATCTTTAATAACATTATTGCAGCGGCTCAGTACTGTAATCACAAGCTTTGCTGTAATAATGCAGGGAACCAATCGTTATAAATCTCCTAACTGTGATATTTTCAAAATAGCGTTAAGTTTTTCATCTGAAACGTGCTGCGGTTTATATTCTAAAGTCACTCATATAATGCAGAAACATTCATGCAAGCAAAACATGCGCAACGCGTGCAGTTATTTGTACTGATGCAGAATAGTACACCCTAGCGCATTTCACACAGGCTGCTAGATTCACTTTCGCCAGAACGTCGTGTATGCCTAAGGTTGAAAATAAAAGATGTTTATAGTAAATGCCCCTATAAATGGTCTTATTTTTACGATTTATTTTTAATCCAAATGATGCATGTGCTAAGTGAGTGACATCAAAGATCCCACACAGAAGTGCGTGCTCTCTCTCCTCTCTTCTCTGTCTCTCCTCCTCTCTACCGTTAGAAACTTGTGCATTGTTTTACCACCTTGGTATGCATATCCGACCGAACTACCAACTTTCATGATTCTGTGAGAAAGTATTTCACTCGCAAACTCGCGCATACTGCGCTGCCCGCGCGCATCAATCCCTTGTTTTTGTTTTTTCAGCTTGCACACAGCACATATACAGGCATTAATACTGAATGTTTTGTTCATTGCATACATATACTTCGTAGTAGACATCCTTAACTCCTTTCTGCTGTCTGTTGTTCTGTTTTCAGTGTTTCTTTGTCTGAATATGGCACATATCACATGTTGTGATATCAGTATCGGTGCATCCCTAATTTAAAGAGAAGGCACAAAAACAGCGTGTTTCTGCTTTCACTCAAAATAGGCATTTTCAAAATATGATATGATAAATGATCTGTGGGATATTTTGAGCTGAAAATTCAGACACATTCTGGGGACACCAGAGAATTTATATTACATATTGTAAAAAGGGGCATACTATGTCTCATTTAAAACGAAATTTGTAAACACTTAAAAATTCTTAATCCATACACATAAACATCATTGTTTTTTATTGTATGTAAAAAATAGGTTATACAAAATGTAATTATTTCTATCCTGATATTCACATGTAACTGAATATTAGTAATTAATATTTTTTATTTAATATTAAAAACAAAAATCTTGTGACCAGACAGGATCACATTAATGAGTGAGATTTATTAAGCAAAATTTGGAGGTAAATCTTAAAATAATGTCTAATACAACAAATGTTGATGGCCTTAAAATATTCTCTAAATGCGAAACATACTTACTTACTTTTTTCTTTTTGATTTTAAAATGTGGCATTTCTTCATGTAATATGTATTAAAAAGCATGAAAATACAAAGCACAACAAAACATCTACTTAACTGACCAGTTCTCTCCATTTACTCAGTGTCTTCGACTTGGCCGCATTCAATATACCAATGATCATCTTCACATAGGGGTCCTTGATTTCATCCAAGAGGCTGAGAAAACATTAATACACAGTGAATTGTATATTTATATGTATAAACACTAAATTAAATACCAATTGTGTATGTTATTACTGCAGAAAAAACACTGCTGGATGGCATGGTACCTGCTGAAGGTGATCATTCTGCGCTTCCAGTGTGCCAGCTCTGCTGAGGGTCCAATATCATCTGATTCTTTCCTAATGCGCTCACTCTCTGTAAGCACTTGCTCTATCTGCTTGGCCCAGTGTAACAGCACTGTTTCCAGACTTTCTACCAGCTCTGAGTTATTAGCTTAATGCCAAAACCAAAAAGAGAATAATAACAACTAAAGTTTAGGACTGGCTTGTAATTTTTGTGTGTGTTATGCATTTTTATGGTTATTAAACGTGAAATATGTTATTTCTGTGCATCAAATCAAATGTGACCTTGGGATAATTCCTATAAATATTATGTACATTTTATATACAATTGGAAAACGTGTTAAGCCCTCTGCCTCTCCCAAATATTATTACTTTGACATCAAATAAAGTGGATTTATGATTTATTTCTCTTTTCCCCATATTCAACATTTTACCTGCATTACTGTAGTCTTCAGCTTTCTGTATATGACTCAGGTCAGGGGCTGATGGGATGTTATGAAGCTTAAACTTTTCATCCATGCTCCTCATCACTGAAGATAGGGTACAGTTGAACTTATCCACTGACCTTAGAAAGTCTTGCACATCTGGACTCATTTGACCACCTTTTATAGCTCCCCAATCCTGAAGGAAAGGTTTGATTAAAATGTCATTTTGTATATGCCACGTGTATTTTGGGACCAGAAAGTTCCAGATTTCTATATTTTCTATTTTTCAGTATTCTAATGATAATAAAAACTTATGTTCATAAATATATAATAATTTAATAATAACATGAAAAATTTCAGAAAATGTACTCACCATCAGGCCAGCAAAGTTTGTTTTATTTGGCATTTAATCGGTTGCTCACCAATGGCCCTTCCGCAGTGCATGGGTGTCATTAACTAACTGCAAGATTTTTACTTGTGTGAATTACTTGTGGATTCTTCTTATCAGCTGTTTGGACTCTCATTCTAACGGCACCCATTCACTACAGAGGATCCATTGGTGAGCAAGTGATGTAATGCTTATAATTTGTCCAAATCTATTCTGAAGAGGAAACAAACTCATCTACGTCTTCAGGGCTCGACAATAAGGAATGCCCGATGGCCCAGTTGACGGATTTGTCACTTGCCCGATTAGGCCACTACCGCGTCTTCACAAAAAGTTTATCATTTGCATCTGTTTTTAAGTAGGGATGTGCGCAGCGACTAATTTGACTGTTGTTTAAATGGAAGTTTTGTATCCGACTAGTCGACTAATCTAAAAGCAAGAAACCCCCAAAAGATATTAAGAAAAAAAAACTTTGTGCGTGCGTGTATATAATAGCCTACATTTGAAATACTTAATCTATGAATCACACTGTCAAATGCCTCAATGAATTCCGCTAAAAAATAGGTCACAATTATGCCGTACACTTACCTCGCATTATCATAATTTAATTTTAGGTGGTCGTTAAAAAGAAAAAAAAAAGAAGAGCACACGCTCAACGTCAGCCAATGCTTATTTATTAAAATCAGCTAGGGAAATGCTGAACAATGGAAAATCAATCAATAGCCTGACAGAATTCTTCATCTTCATATAACGTTAGTCAACATATTAAACACAAGTCAAAAACTATAGGAAATTTTATCAAGGAATAGCATTAAAACGGCTTTTAAAAACATATCATCATGTAGACTATATCATCTAAAAACAAAACGAACAAAAAGAAAGACAGGACCTGAGGCGATTAACAATTCCTGCACTTGAAAAAATGCGCTCTGCAGGAACTGAAGTCGCAGGCACGCAGAGATAACGAAAAGCAAGACAACAGAATTTCGGAAAGCACCTGGACATCCCGCACCACCACCGAAGTGGGTCTTCGTTAGAGGAATAGACGGCACGGACGGGATAGCAGCTGCGGCGGGCTGTAGTGAATGACATGATTCACATTAGCTGGCTTTGGCTAGTCTCTAAGCTAACACCTAAGTGCCTGTATTGAATATGATTACGCATCGCTCCAGTAGAGTTATTGTAAGACAATTTGACATTACACAGTTTACACAAAACTTTTCCATTTCCTTCTAATTCAAAATAATCCCACACCTTACTCGTCTTTCGCGTGGTCACTTTTGAGTTCGCCACAACTCATGCGAGGTCTGAGGTAAAAATGTAGTTTATGCCCAGATACAATTTGAAAAATAATGTATTATTTTTTAAATGTTTTATTTTAACTTGTTATTTAAAATGTTTTAAATGTAACATTGGTAATTTGATGGTAACATAAAATTATGGTAATTTGAATGATAATTATGTTTTTTTTCCTTTTTCTGTAGTGTAATCAACTATTGTTTTCAGTGTCGACTAGGAGCTGTACCGTTTAGTCGACTAGACCCGCACATCCCTATTTTTAAGCCTTGCTAATTAAAAAGTCAAGCAATTTAAAAGCATTCCAGTAAGGCGCGAAAGCCAACTCCATTCAGTACAATGCGCGCACACCCGAGCCCCGAGTTGAGTTTCTTTCCGTGTCTTTCTTGTGCTTGAACGGACAAATACAAACAAAAATGTGTCAAAATACCTGTCTTGGTGAGTAACTTTGTAGCTTTAACAATTATGAATCTATATTTAATTTATACAGTGGAGTAGAGATACACCGATCGACCAGGCATTTTTTGTTTTATTTCAGACTATCTCTGTTCCGTGCTTGCACACAAACTGCATCGCATAATAAAAATGTCATTTGTGTGGAAATATTATGTTATTATTATATTTAGTCTGTAAATGGCAATTAACAGAGGCCAGAACGCTGAGGATGAATGCAAAGAGGAGAAAATGCTGTAGCAGGCAGAGCAAGATTGCGGTTCACGATGCACGAAATATAGGTAGAAAATCCAAAATATTGAATTTTATATGGATGTGTTTCTGAGGGGAACTGACTGTTTTCAATAAAGTTTACATGGCGTTTTTTTTTTTATCTTGGCTCGGTATAATGCATTTAAGTAGTGCTAATATGCACAGCTCTGCTTTTTTGTACAGCAGTAACCAAGTAAACGCTGCTGTTCCATGAGCGCCACCTGCTGGCAGAAAGTGAATTTGTCTCATTCAGCACATCTGCTGTTTCGGTTTCATGCAGGTGTTTCATGTAGCATCATTTCACAAAGCTACTATTCTGTTTTTTGCTTCAAATTTTGAAATTATACGGTCTAATTTAAATCAAACATTGCACATGCTACAAGTGTGTATTTTTTTTTTTGATTGATTCATGATTAAAATGCAGTGGTTACCACTCATTTTAAATGGCTATGAAAAATCAAGGTGCAACACAGTGAAGAATATGCTATGTTATTTTACATGTGATTATTACATTTCTGCAGAGTACCTGAACACCTACAAACATAAAATCCTAAATCATTTCATTTGTATCTTTTTTCTATATTTAATTGTGTTATTGCTTGTAATTTGTTCATTTGTTCTTATTTACTGACTGTTTACTTGTCTTTAACAATTTAATATTTGAAATTTATATTAGTCTAGTTGTTTTTGCTGAATTGAAATCGAGAATTGTCAATTTTAATTAGTATCTAAAATATTGGTGTCATATAAGCTTATTTATTAGAATACAAGATAACATAGATAAAAAACAATGATAAAAGCAACTATTTTTATTTATTTTTTTTTCTGGCAGAGCCAGTGAAAATGTTGGCAGGGAAAGTAATAATTTGAATAATAATTTGCCCCGTCCGGGCCAGTAGAAAAAAAATCCTTAGCGTTGAGCCCTGATCTTGGATGGCTTGAGGGTGAGAGAATTGTCAGAAAGTGTTCAATTCTTTTAATAAATAATTTTGCTAATTTACTGGAGCAAAAATGTAAAATTATTCAAAATATGACTTTTTATATTAACAAATGGTCCAAGACAGAAAGCAATGCTTTATATATCCTGTCCTATACAGGCCTATTCCATTCATCATTTATAAAATTCATGGAATCATATATCATACCTCTTGTGATTTGAGGGCTTGGTTCATGACCTGCGTAAAAAGAAACTCCAAACTGTGGAGGACACTTGTCTCTGAGCCGTCAAGCATTCCAAAATTCACCTCCTACAGAGAATGACATAAGAGTATCCGATGACCTATACACGACACTAAACAGTACCAGTTACACTCGAAAAATAAACCTGCCCACCTCAACCCACACTGACCTGGGATATGTTTGTGGTTGTTATGGCCTTGTCTGTGATTCTTGTGAAAAACAAACACTGCCCGGTAAGACCCTGCAATCAGTGAATGAAGAGCAACCCAGTTCATTGTTTTTCTCCTTAGCAACATGCATATATAGTTACTTAGTCACTCACCATTTAGGACATGCTGTCCATCCAAAGCTACTTAAATTGCATTAATTGCAGGGACAGTCCCTCCAGAACAACATGTCTTGCTGGCTTGTCTTGTTGTGACTACTACTAATTAGTCTATTAGTTTTTACACATCTAGTTTCTAGATTTCTGTTTTAATATACTTTAAAAAATGTCACATGATCCTTCAGAAATAATTCTAATATACTAATTTGGTGCTCGAAAAACATTTCTTATTATTACTCTTATTATCACTTATTATATCTGTTGAAAATAGTTGTAGGGCTTTGTTAAAAGTGTAACAGTAATGGTGTTTTGTACCTCATTAGTGCCTGTTGTGATAAACAGCTTCTTCTGTCCAGTGGCTAAATTTGTGGTATCTATCCAAGAATGGGACTGTAGAGAAATATAGGCAGGTATGGCTTGTTAATATCATGCTTTTAGGATGTTTTGCAGTCACCATCAAGTTGTGTGTTTTACCGTTTCTGTGACTTGGTAGAAGAACGTAAGACTCTTTGAACCATTTGCGGAGAAGAATTCTTCAATCATGTAGAACTGCAGAACACACATACACACATTTATACATGGCATCCATATGTTTGTGATTTTGAGGACATTAGTAGTGTCATATTTTACACGCCTTATCATCTGAGATGATAGCCTCCTCGACTTCCGTGTCTCCCAGGCTCATCATTTCTGCAATGATTGAGATGAGGTACTTGTGTCGGCCATCAAGAGCTGCTCTACGCTCATCTTTGAGAGCTTTGACCTGTTTTATTTTCTCCTTTCGGGCTTCATTAGATAGTATCACAGAGCGCTTCCCTGACACCTGAAAGGACAAGTCAAGTCAGCTTAATTGTATGGTCTTCGGTCACTTCTGACCGGAGAATTTTACATGTTGAATTTTTAAAATCGTAGCTTCACCAGAATGGTATGAAACTTTGTGACTTTTATGGCACTTGGTATGTGAACACACACAAAAAATTGAGGGCATGATTCGAAAAGGTTAAGTGGTCGTTAAAAAAATGGTCACACTCATGGTCTTCGGTCAAAAATGACAAACCATAGGAAATGAATGTGAAATGGGTAAAAAAAATATCGAAAATACAGAAGATTTTTGTGTACAATCTACAAATCCCCCACAACGCAGAAAAAAAATAAAGGGGTAAAACTCTAAACCATCTAGAGTGCAAAATCAACACACCAACTAACACAAGCGCGGACACACACTTGTACACACACACACACACACATCTATGAACTGGTGTGACTGTAACACTGCAACTATGTAAAATAAAATCAATAATTCAACTACAACACAGTAAAAAAGTGGACAGCAAGGAAGGGGTTACACTCTAAAACATCAAGTGTAAAACAGATACATCCACTCACACATACTTACTTACACACACTCACAGACACACACATACAGAATTATACATACTCAAATGAATTGGTATGGCTATAACCATATCGCTAAAATGAGTCAGAAGACTGAAATAAGAGGTTAAAATCAGATCAGACCCAGAAGGATTAAGCTCTGATAAAGCATTCCTGTTAATTTTTGTTACATTTTTATAAAATTTTAAAGTTTTGTGTAACAAAATGCTTTCTGTGTTCAGGTTTGAATGTAGTAATAATAATGCAAAAACCTACACTTCAAATCAACATTTCAGGGGTCATATGATGTTGCTAAAAAGAACATTATTTTGTGTATTTGGTGTAATGAATGTGTTTATGCGGTTTAAGGTTAAAAAAACGCATTATTTTCCACAATGTACATTATTGTTTTTTCCTTTATGCCCCGCCTTTCTGAAATGCGTTGTTTTTTTTACAAAGCTCATTGTTCTGAAAAGCAAGGTTTGCTGTGATTGGCCTGCTATCCAGTGCATTGTGATTGGCTGGATACCTCAATCGTGTGATGGAAATGTTACGCCCCTTACCATACTGTGATGCTCTGTAAGGCCGGAGCGACGAGACAAAACATTAAAACCCATTAAACGAGGCATTTGTAGCATCCAGTGAGGACATAATTACAGATTATAATGATTATACTGTCTTTTTACGCGTTGCATTGCATCTCGCCATGTAAACATAAAACCATGTCTTTATTTGTGATCGGAGAAATGACAAACACCAAGCGCTACTCTACACTGCTCAAAACTCGTTTGAATCGTCAGTGGCAAATTCTTTATTTATAAAAACGTACTTACAGTGTTTGAGTCAGAACAGCCGGTATTGTAGTTTACTCTACCAGGATCAGGAAACGGTCTTCTATAAAATGTGCTGCACACATCTGTATTTTTGGGTTGAAGTGTTCTGGAACAGTGATGTAAATAAACCTTAACCACTGATTTCTAGTCGTGTCTATTTTTGAAAGGCCAAACAAAGTAGTTTAGCTTTCACAACGAAACCCAGCATCACACATGGCGGGCTAGAGTGAGCAGAGGCTGGCTTGAGTGAGCGGTGGCGGATGGGCTTGCGGCAACCACATGTGACGAACCCCGGCTGGAC
This sequence comes from Sinocyclocheilus anophthalmus, assembly GCA_018155175.1. Lineage (NCBI taxonomy): Eukaryota > Metazoa > Chordata > Actinopteri > Cypriniformes > Cyprinidae > Sinocyclocheilus > Sinocyclocheilus anophthalmus. Next base: position 96,702 of record JADLZN010010775.1, read on the forward strand.
TCCTCTTCGTCCACGGTGAAAGCCGATCCGCAATCCACAGTGCGATGTTGATGTGTTTCCTCAGCGACCAGCACAGATCAACTCCAAGCATGATGAAGCGGATATCATCCTCTTTTGGAAGACCAACAAGTAGTTCGCTTTCACAATGAAACACACAGCGTCTTCACGACATGGTGTGGCGGCAACAATACTACAGCGAGATTAGTTACGCCTTCTTTCTTTGCGTGAATTTTGGGCGGCGTTATGCAAATCTTCCCACATAGTGTTGTAGACATGTGGGGGCGTGTTAGAATTAGCTGTTTTAGGTAGGCGTGGTTGACGCTTAAATTTTTATAAAGAATATTTATTTGGATTTGAGACTTTACAGATCTTCTTTAAGCACCAAGAGCTTGTAACACTCCAAAGAGAAAGGAAAACTTAAAATCGCATCATGTGACCCCTTTAAAACAACAAAAAATATAAACCTTGACAAAAAGTAGTCTTTGAGAATGCCTTAATATACATTTAAATCCACACCCTAATAAAAGTAAACAATTATGTACAAAAACAACTAGAGAATTCACAAGCCTCTCTATAGAGTCCTATACATGAATCTAGTGGTTACACCATGTTTGCCCAACCGAATGGGCAAAAATATGGACGGCCAGACTATATATAAAGCCACAACAAATAAATATTATTGCATAAAAGAATATAATTTAAATAATAAAATACCATAGAAAATAAAATAAATAATAATAATTACTGACAGCAGTGGTGACTGTCTGGGATGCAGCAGCTGGTGTTGTCTGATTGATGTTTTTTTCCGTTTGCGCTCCAATTCTTCTGTGTCTAACCGCACCTATATTTAATAAGATGAACAATACAAAGAATCCCGCTCATCAATACATATAAAGACAGGTCATTGTAAAATGTCACACACAAAAACTAATCGTACCCGTTTTTATGGTGGTTAGTGGTGGTTTCACTTCTAGATCCTGATGTGAGGATGGGAGTTTTGCTATATCATCATTTTCTTTTTCATGAGATGACATAGTGCTTTCTTCCCCAAATCCTTGCTTATTTTCCAGGGGCATGCCAGGTACTTTTGACCCACGATCGGCTGTCTCTTTTTCTGTGCCATTGGCATCCATAGGAGAGTCTTCATTTTCTGACATTTTTGTGTGAAATATCTTCCTGAGAGTCAGTTAATTTAAATGAGCCATTTTTCATCATTCAAAGACAACCTGGTTTTACACTGCAGGTACAGTATATGAACATCATTTAATGTCATATTCATTGGCAACATATTTACAGGTTAGTGTTCCTTTCTTAAGCAGCAAAACTTTTTTTAAACGGGAGATTGCACCTGCGCGTGACTTTTTAGGAAGATTAACAGTTACATGTGTTTAAATTTGAACCGTTTGTTTGGCTTAACCGACATAACGAACATCCAGTGTAAATCAATGGGACTTTTTGGCAATCATGCCATACGAAAAATGTACTTTCATTAAATTAATAAAGAATATTATAGGATACTTATTCAGGTTACGCTGAAGGTCTGTGCCAATCTTAGTGGTTTGAAAGGCCTTGGTCAGTTAGAAAAATGCAAATGCATGTCTATGGGACTTTTGGGGATTTTTGATCGCAAGTAAAGCCTATCAACTTTGACAGGCCAACAAACTAACAGTAAAAGGACATATTTTATCAATAAAGTCTTTACTATAAAAAATATATATATAGTACTTCCTTGCTGCGAAATATCTCCTTAAGAGCTAAGACGGTTAACGTTAATCTGCGTCAAACAATTAAACTAGCGAAGGTATAAACACTTTAAAACGTTTTAAAACATTAGTTGCTTAAATTACCTCAAATTCACTTTAAAGCTGTCGAAAACACATATTTAGAGTAAATAATCACATTATTTTCCCTTTGCTGCTAATTTACAGCACTCACCTTGACCGAGGCTCGTCAAATCTGTGAGAACAAACTGAAAGCCCGAGGCGAAGTTTATTGTTGTTACTATGGTAACTGACTCGCGAGCCGTTGCCTGAGCAGGAGACGCGCAAAAAGAAACAACAATAGAAGATGAACATGAGCCTGTTTGAAGGATCATTTCATTCTTATTTCATTAATTATAGGAATAAATTATGCAATAATTATTTCTAATTCACCTAAATCAAAAAAGCACACAGCATAAACACTGACCTCGGCCAAGTTCAAATAGAATCTGCAGAGTTTCTTACAAAGAGACTTGCATAACGTAATACTTTTGCTTCTTAAAAAATACATTTGATGGGGGTTGTAAAATGTTTTGAGGGAAATGTATGTATTTTATATTCACATGCACGAAGTTATTTAATTACATTATATAAACAAACAAACTCCGACAATGAAAAGTCGCAAAAAAACTGCATTGGATGAGTTTGGATAAGGATGAGTCGACGTAATAACATGCAGATTTGCGCATATTGAATAAAAAATAACGTTTAATTTGCATATTAAAAAGTATAAAAACTGACAATAAAAATGTTTTGTGTATTTTCCAAAACACATTTTAATTTTACAAAAAGGAAAAACCTACAAAACCTCTTCCTATCTTTTGATCCGCAAGGTGCATTTAGTGTCAGGTGACAGAAATTACACAAGCAGTAAGTGCCTACTAACACACACACACAGGTTTGTTTTTATGGTTTATGGGGACTCTCCATAGGCGTAATGGTTTTTATACTGTACAAACCATATTTTATATAGCCCTACACCAACCCTACACCTAAACATACCCCTCACAAAAAAACTTTGTGCATTTTTACAATCTCAAAAAAAAAACTCATTCTGTATTATTTATAAGCCTTTTGAATTACGGGAACACTAAAAATGTCCTCATAAATCCCCTTCTCGTTGTAATACCTATGTCATACCCATGTTATTATACAAATTTGTGTCCTCATAAACCACACACACACCCACACACACTCACACAAATATATGGGAGCGTTGTGATTCAGTTGCGTCGCGTCAAAGCTGTACAGAGAAGCAGACCAGACGCGTTGCGTGAGCTGAACGGGACCTGCCTCTGGGAAACTATTTAACTTACGAGCTACATAGCGTTCATTTGCGGGAATATCTGACCAAAAATAATGCTTTAAAATGATTCCACTGTTGAACATGAAGTTTACGAAGCTAATTCTGTTCCGTGAATTGGGAATCGTCTGTCTTGTGCTGATAAGCGCGGTGTGGTGCTCCGTTTCTGAGAGGAAAGGTGAGTGAAGTTACCTTAACTGTCTGTCACTAACAAAAATCTCATATAGTACGTCTTGAACAGATGTTTATCTACATAAAACGTCTTTTAAAACAGTGCCAAATGAGAAGTTTGAGAACAGGAGAAAGGAAATAAATGAGGAAATGAACTTGCGGGTCTTAACTTTGACAGTTTGTACACAAAACAAACAGATAGATAGATAGATGAGAGACGAAAGATAGATAGAATAGATAGATAGATAGATAGATATAAAGACAGACAGACAGACAGACAGATAGAGAGATAGATAGATAGATAGATAGACAGACAGACAGACAGACAGACAGACAGACAGACAGACAGACAGACAGACAGACAGACAGACAGACAGACAGACAGATAGATAGACAGACAGACAGACAGACAGACAGACAGACAGACAGACAGACAGATAGATAGATCGCTTTGAATCAATTTTCATTCAGAAACTGCTAGTAAATTTAACAAGTAATTACAAAGAAATGGCAAGTAACATTGAATTAAACATTACATTTCCAAGTAGAAATACTGAATATGTATTTTTCCTAAGACATACCACAATAATCTATTTTATTTACATTTTAGAGTGTAGATAGATAGATAGATAGATAGATAGACAGGCAGACAGGTAGGCAGATATAATATGATTACTGTTCGATTACTGATCATTATGATCACTACGATTACAGATTATAATATGGGTACTGTATGTATATGATTCAAATTATAATGATATTACTCTTTACGTGTATAATAACTAATGATCTGAAAAGCATTAGGTAGATGAGATTAGAGAACTGCCGTGACATTATTAATCATATAGCCAGCTGCAGGTTTGTCTTTAACCCCAGCAAGTGACCCCAAGACAAGGAGTCTCTCATGTTTCTAAAAATGTAATGAACATAATTAAGTCTGAAACATACTTAAAAATACTTGATGAACTTTTGAGACTGGTGACCACCACAGGATGAGGGCCAAGAGTTCAACAGCAGCAGATGGTACCGCTAGACAGCTGCCCCACTGAGTGGGGTCTGGGCCCTCAGTGTCAGTCTGTGGTCCAGTCTCTGGTCTACCCGGACAGACTGTGTTTAACATGCTGTTTGAGGTTTCTTGCCAGTTTAGAAATTAACAGCAGATGGTGGCTCCCAACACTGTCCCAGAACAAACCAGGCAGAAATGGGTTAAATACATTTTGATTCTGTGGTGACAACTGGAATCAAAATCAAAAGAACAAAACAAAATGGTTTGTAAATCTTAAATGATTTGTAGGCTAATTGTAACATTAAAATAATGCAGAATCATTCATGTAACTTAAGTAAATGTGTATTATTAAATATAAAGGAGTCTAAAATGGAGAGATCCATCTCTAAAATTGGCTTATCACTTTATTAAAAAAATGTAATGTACACCTACAGTATGACTGCAGGCTAAGTGTGTCAGATTTTTGTTATCTGATAAACAGCACACTTATTAAACACAAAAGAAACTTTGCATGCTGTCCTGGACATTCTAATCATACTTTTCAGCATAGAAACCAATGACGCAGACAGTACAACTCGATTAGTAGATTTCATCTGCATTTCTTTTAACAGTTTACTGACAGTAGGCTAATTATTTATTTTATACAAAGTAAGATGCGGAGTTAAAACAATGAATTGTGAATGATATTGTGTCTGTCAATGATAATGCAGACTTGTGCTGCTGTCTGAGGAAAAGCAGTGTTTGTTGGTCATTTTTTCCCATTTATATTTTTTCTTCTTCCTGTTATTTCTTGCATTGCAGATAAATATTAATAATTAACTTCATCTATTTTACCTTCGTCCATTTGATTTTTCCCAGGAGTGTCAATCAATAAAAATGTTGAATTAATTACAAGATTTAATGAATAATTGGTCCATTGAGAAAACAGATTAATTAATATACTTCAATGCCAATACATTATTGTGGCTTTATCAGTTTTGCAACCAAAATGCATTCATGCACATTTTATAATTAATCATACCAAATTAATGCCACAACCTACTTTCAAGACAAAAAAAAAACAGACAGTGAATGACTATTCACACCTGTTGGTTGACTATGCCTTTAAAGGTGAAGTGTTTAACTTAAAAAAAAATACTTTCTCCTGTCCCAGCATAGACTTTCTCCTGAGAAGTGCAAACATTGCCATGCTATCAAAACATTGCTCTGTTTGTTTAAGCATCCCAGTCAGCCCAGCACAGCAACACTGCGAGTTTAAGATGGGAGTATCTGTTTTGTGACCAATGGCAGAGTTCAAGAAAACTGTCATTATTTCTTGCAAGTCTTTTTTGGTTAAATTACACACCTTTAATGACCTGTCAGTTTAAGTGTGGAAAGCCTTCTGGCGATGGGCCTGTGGTATGCGTGTGTCAGCATAACCTGTCAGTCAGTATTGTCTCCGGGGCATCTCATACTTCGTTTCATTCCCACAGCCTGTGGCAGAAAAAAAGAGAGAGAGAGAAAAGGTTAGAATAAAGGTTATTAGAAAGCAGATACTTTTGTTTGACCTACTTTGCCTTGATGACATCAAGCATCATTAAAGGAATAGTTCACCCAAGAATGAAAATTTGCTGAAAATCTACTCACCCTCAGGTCGTCCAAGATGTGTCCAAATAGCTGATAAAAACATCACAATAATCCACAAGTAATCCACACGACTCCAGTCCATCAATTAACATCTTGCGAAGTGAAAAGCTGCATGTTTGTAATAAACAAATCCATCAATAAGGCATTTTTGGCCTAAAATATTAAATCATTACATGCTTCCTCCAGTGAAAAAGTCTCCAGTCTCCTGTTATTGTCTCACATCAAAATCCACCAACATATTTGTTAAGAACTTCTTTGGACTGTTTTCGCTTATAAACGGTGCTTAAAGGGGTCATATGATGCAATTTCAAGTTTTCTTTTCTCTTTGAAGTGTTACAAGCTGTTCGTGAATAGATAAGATCCCTAAAGTTGCAAAGACTAAAGTCACAAAAACAAAGATATATTCTTTATCAAAGTTAAGACTCATCCACGCCCTCCTAAAACGCTAGGTAACACGCCCCCACATACCTATGTCACTATCTGGGAGGATTTGCATAACGCCGCCCAAATGTTACGCAAAGAAAGAAGGCGTAACTTTATTGTTGCTGCCACCGCTGCGTTGTGAAGACGCTGTGTGTTTCGTTGTGAAAGCGAAAATACTTTGTTTGGCCTTCCAAAAGAAGACACGACTAGAAATCAGTGGTTAAGTGTATTCTCAACACTGTTCCAGAACACTTCAACCCAAATATTCAGATATTTTATGGAGGACTGTTTCCTGAACATGTGAGAGTAGACTACAATGCCGGCTCTTCTAACTCACAGACTGCAAGTACATTTTCATATTTAAAGAATTTGCCACTGATGTTTCAAACGCGAGTTTTGAGCAGTGTAGAGCAGCGCTTGTTGTTTGTCATTTCTCCGATCACAAATGCAGACATGGTTTTATGTTTACGCGGCGCGATATTCAATGCATAAAAAGACAGTATAAGTCATTATAATCCGTAATTATGTCCCCACTGGATGCAACAAATGAGACATTCGGATGAGACATATTTTTTACTAGAGAATGCAATATTATGGATAGAGGATTCATAGTTTGAAACTAAAAACCTAAAAATCTTAGTACAACAGGCCGTTCACTTCAATGATGGACTGGAGTCATGTGAACTATTTTCGAGTGAACTATTCTTTTAACTGGAATGAAATGACACCCATTCATGTGAATCCTGAATGTGGGTAGACAAGCGTTTGACGTAGGTGAAGATTACTGTCATTAGATTAACCGAAAGACAAAGCCGAATACTGTGGTAAGGTAACACGCCACCACTATCAGATCTTGCATTTGTTCAGGGATTTCATCATTCACAATCAGCGGCATGCAGAGTGAGGCCCAGAGTTTGAGAAATTATGTCACAACATTTATTTGCCACTGTTTTTTACAGACCATTAGGCCAGAAACATAATCAGCACTAGATATCAGATATCTTTGGTCAAACACAAAGATACATATTTCATACTGAACGTGTTGTTGAATAACATTGGTTCCATTGAGAAACAAAAAGCAAATCTATGCATTACCTATAATAATCATGATTCATTTCATTAATATTTTTTGTACTTAATCCATTTGTCATTTAGTTAATTGTAAAAGAATGACAACAAAACAACAACTCGGCTACATTCAGAAATATCCAGTCATCATGCATCAGTCACATTCAATATGAGCTGGTATAAATACATTGTATCTAAATACACATCCCTTCTCTTAGTCCACATGCAAGCACTAATCACTAAAGATATTAGTGTCCTCATTCTACCCAGTGTTCTGTTGTAATTTGGTCAAAACATCACCATTTGATCTAAATCTAATTGTCTTTAAACATCCAGTCTCTATGACCGCTGTTACTATACTAAAGACTAGAAAAGCTCTCCTGTTTACATGCATCACACTCTCTGACCACCAGATACAAGGGTAAATTGATGGAAAGTAATTCAGTCAATGTAAATGAATACATAACCGCAATCTATTATTGTTAAAAATCTCAAAATAGTTCTTGTCACCCATCTAAGCCTCATATTCAATTGATCTGCTAAGTGGTATGAAACGTTTCATAGATTTTCTTTTAAAACATGCGAGCAAAATCAATTTTAGTCTGTGAGATGCCAGTATATTTAGTCAATAATGGGTCTTACATATAGGTAACTTGGAGGTTATCGCTGGCCATTAATAATGGACTTGTTTCAGAGGTGACTGAGTTCCTACAAAAACCTTTTCCAACATTGACAATAATAAGAGATGTTTCTTGAACAGCAAATCAGCATATTAGAATGATCTCTGAAGCATCATGTGACATTGAAGACTGGTGTAATCATGCTGACAATTCAGCTTTGCATCACAGGAATAAATTACATTTTAAAATATATTAAAACTGAAAGTAGCTATTTTAAATTGTAATAAATGTTCACAATATTACATTTTTTTCTGTATTTTAATTCAAATTAATACAGCCTTCGTGAGCAGAAGAGGCTCCTTTTTGAAAAACATTAAAAAATCTTACCGACCCCAAACTTTTGAATGCTAGTGTTTGCCTGCTGGATGCTTTTTTATTCTTATCTTAAGGATTTGTGTTATTTACAAGACAACCCATCTACATCAAACTGCAAAAACAGTTACAGATTTTAGGATTTACAGACCATGATAAACCAAGGCCATAGCCTTGAGGCTTTACATAAGTGTGTTTATTTGGAAAACAGCAGCCATAGAAGATACCTCAAATTATGAGGCTTCTTCAGGGGTGTGCTGTTATTTTCTAAGCATTCAAATTAGCATATTTTGCGTGGTGGAAAATAAAACTGTAGAACAAACTCTCCGGTAACCAACCAAAACACCCTGGCAAAGGCATAGCAACTCCCTACCGTTTAAAACACTCCAGTTTAGTGGCAGCAACTTTTGCACTGAAAAACAGATTTTTGTCTTCAACAAAATATATGAATTTACTAAAATTCATGTCTCATGTTGTTTACCAAATGCAGTGATCATGCCACGTTTTTACTTCAGCAGTCAGCAAATCACCCCATAGACAAAGAGCTGAATTCATACAATGGTTACATTTTGATGGCGAGGTCACAAATAGACAATATGTTGCTTATTTGATTTAGACAGACCCTGTTGTTTGTAAAAAAATTAATAAAAAGCACATAGCCATGGAGCGAGACGTCTCTGTCTCACGCTGTAAATTGTATTTACTACAATTCAGTTAGACGGTATTTTATCCACATGTCTCTCATTTAGGGTGACAACAGTGAACTTATAGACACTCTCTTGCAAGCTAAAGAGAAACAGAAGATGTAAGAAACACAATCATGTGAAACTGCTGCTTGCAAACTGATAACAATTTATCTTGCTTTTAAAGAATATTTAAACATACACTCTTAAAAACAAAGGTACTTCATGATGCCATAGAAGAACCTTTTTGTCTAAATGTTTCCATAAAGAACCTTTAACATCTGACGAACCTTTCTGTTTCACAAAAGGTTCTTTGTGGCAAAAGAAGGTTCTTCAGATTATAAAAAGGTAAGAAAGAGATGGTTCTTTAAAGAACCTTTGACTGAATGGTTCTTTGTGAAACCAAAAATGGTTCTTCTATGGCATCGCTGTGAAGAACCTTTTGAAGCACCTTTATTTTTTCTTTTTGTACATTAAATACAACAAGTATTAGCTCCTGTACAATAAAATCAGTAGATCACATGTGTGAAACATATAGTAGCCTCAACCTTGGAAAATATGTTTTTCTATTAAGTTCAGTCAACAAGGTTAATGTATAAATCAAAAATTTAAGATGAAAATTTGGTTTCTCAGGCAAAACACATTTAAATATTTCCAGTAAATGCATAGCACATGTACCAACACAGTCGGCTTCCCGTTAGGTGTATTCCTGGAAAGTCGTTCAGATGGAAAACAGGATGCGTTTTGACAAATGCTGTTGACTTTTTCTGCTCATGTGGATCAATACTTTTTGCAACAGTGCAAACTTACTCTACAAACAGAGTCAACCCTGTTGTCTGCCCACAGTCAAACTTAGTCACCAACAGAACATCCAGATAGTCATCTCCTGGAAAACAAGGTTATAGTGCATTTGGGGTTATAGCCCAAACTTGAAGCTATAGATATACTGTAACACTGTGCAATTATGACATTACATCATGAAATTGCAGTAGATTCCTAAATGCAAAGACGTTCTCAAAAAGTAAGCTCACTAGCACTTACTGACACAACATTCTGGTAGATTAGGCCCAAAAATCAAAGCAGACAGCAAGTTGTGTGTCATGCATTGAACCCAAATGAATACTTTTCAAGTGATTTAGTGCCATATAATAAACAAAAGCATCACTGAACAGATTAAATTTTTTGCATATGAAAAAAGCCACATCCATTTATTATGTGTTGCTTCATTAACATAAAAGTAATAAAGCTACAGGAAGATATACTCCAAATATTTTACCTTCAGTGATATAGTCATCCAAAGCATATCTAAAAAATTATGCATTAGGGAAAAAAAGAGAGCAAAGAAAACTGTAATAAAGCAAGCATGGGAACAAATGCATGGCCTGTTAAAAATAGGTTATATTCATAGACAGCCTTGAAAAGATGATCCCAGAATATCTCCTAATTAATCGACATTGTAATTTTTCACATCCTTGTACTTAAGATAAGCCATACCTGAAAGAAGTTTCTTAGAAAGCATACATAACCCTTTTTTTTTTTTTAATGTTTTTTAAAAGAAGCATTTTATGCTCACCAAGGATGCCTTTATTTAATCAAAAATATAGTTAAAACAGTAATATTGTGAAATATTATTAGTTAAAATAACTGTTTTCTATTTGACTATATTTTAAAATGTAATTTACTGCTGTGATGCAAAGCTGAATTTTCAGCATCATTACTCCAGTCTTATCTATTTTTCAAGAAACATTTCTGACCAAGGTTGAAAACAATTGAGCTACTTTTTTTGATAAATTTGAAAGTTAGTTTATTTGAAATAGACATCTTTTGTAACCTTGTAAATATCTTTACTGTCACTTTTGAAAAAAATAATGCATCCTTGGTGAATAAAAGTATTAATTTCTTTAAAAAAAAATTAAAAAAATCTTCCTGACCCCAAACTAATTAAGTAGTACATTTTGGGGCTACAAATATGGAAGGTGGTTTTGTTTTCGTCACATGCTGCTGGATTGATTTATTTCTTTGCATTGCACTTCTCAAGTCTTGTGATTCTTTGCATTGATTAGATCTCGATAACCCTTGTGCATGGTTTGCATCAGTTGCAAAAGACAAAAACACTAGAGTTTAACATAGTCAGACTGCTGTTCCACAGTTCCTGATGGTTAGACTGATGTGAGTTAAGATATTCCTCCATAAATATTTTTTCAAGGAGCAACCTGTTCAGTCACATCCCATTGTTCGGGCTCATGCCTCAGGCACTGCTGCTGAACATCCACCCGTAGAAAACAGCTGCACGTTTTGCAATCCGTTCAGACAATCTCGCATTTTAAGGGCTTGCGAAGTGAACATTAAGGGTTAAAACTTCATGACCCTAATCTTTATTTGAAATCTGCCCTAGAGCAGAGATCTGAAAAAGCCAGTAACGCCTGATTATCTCTTCAGTTTTTGACATCTAGTGTTAATATTTTTCTTGTCACAACCCTGATTAATTTAGACATGCTGGATTTTCAGAAGGTAATTTATGCAAGAGCTGCATGTCTTGGCAGTGTTTGTTCTTCCTGACCGTCTCACGTCTCTCAGCTTCACAGGTAGAACTATAATGCCAAAGATGTCAAAATGCAACTCTTGCAAAAATGGAAATACCCTTCATGTGCGCTGCCATGATGTAATGATAACCATGTTTGCACATTCATTTGAATATTTTTCCATATTTTGTTCAAACAATCTTGCAGCATACTCAGATTTAAGACAGAATGAACATGTAGCCAAATATTCAACCCCATATCAATGTTACAATGTGGAATATTTGAGTTTTTACTAAGAAACACGGTTCCAAAGCCTAGTGAGCTGACTGTCTGTTTGCTGTCTACATAGGCAGCTGTCTTCTAATGCCTTACTGAAATAGGGCCTCATAGGAGACTAAACTGGAACACACTATAGGCAACAACTCACGAATAGCACTCTTTGTGCATGGGAGACTCAACTTATTAATAATTCCAATAGTTTCACATTATCATGTTGCTAAATCTTGGGGGCATTTGAATATTGTCTTTGAAAATGGCGGGCCTTTGAGTAAAAAAAAAAGTTGTGAATCGCTGTTCTAGGAATCATAAAACACTGTACCTAACACAAAAATATTGGGCAAAATAATATTTTGTAATTATATTGAATTATTTGGTAACTTTACAATAAAGTTCAGTTTGTTAACATTAGCTAAATGCATTGGGTATCATTTTACAGCATTTCTTGGTTGATCTTAATTACTGCATATGCTAAAACATAAGTTGTACATAAGTAAAATAAATAAATATTACATAAATTCATTAATTGGCCTCAAACAAAAAAATTGCACTAGATAACACCGACTAAGACTATTGACATTAAACTAAAAATATGTGTAAAGGCTTCTGCCATTAATGTTCTTTTTACATGACATCACAACAATCAAGCCAGAGATTTAAATTCCAACTTGTAATTAGACAAGCAATGAAGAAGTGAACGGAAACACATAACTGTGTCATGATGTGAGTGCATTATAGAACACAACATAATTATGTGGCTACTTTTTGCCTCAGATGATTTTAAGTGCGGTCACAAACATCTCAGGATCTCTATTCTATAAGTTCCCTGGCCTCACTTTAGACACTTTATTGATCTCTGAGGGGAAATAGATGAGTTGTTGCCAGCACTGTGTGGAAACACAACCTGCATGTCTTGCACGTGGCAGGCAAGAATTCAGGTTCTCAGAATTCTCAAGTTGAGCAACACTTGTGTGCAATATTTGAGTCTCACCCTCGGTGAACCACATTCTTGATCACGGTGTTCCCACCCCTAGAATTCGCTCTTCCGCTGGAGATGAGACACATAACGATGACTGCAGGAATTCAACACCTGCGCATGTTTTACACTGTAGCTTTTACATTCACAATGAGTTTCGGAAAGTACCATGTTTTCATGAATAGAATATCATACAATGTAAAATATGTAAAAGGGTAATATAAGCACAATATAATGAAGACTTGCTGAATCTCAGTGTTTAGGAGGTAGAACTCTATTGAAACGTTACGTAGTTAATAGAAGTGATGGCTGAAAGTGAAATATAATCTGTTCAGTGCATGAGATGAGCTCATGTTACTGTGAGCAATGACAGAATGGAGAATGCTGGAGTTTGTTTGCATGAGGAACTGCTACAAGCCGTGTCTTTAAAGGGATAGTCCACCCCAAAAATGAAACATCTGTCATCATTTACTCACCCTCATGTCATTTCAAACTTGAGTGACTTTTTTTCCCTGTGGAACACAAAATAAGATATTTTGACCTGTGGAATAGCCAGATATTACTGTTAGTGCAGTTCAGAGGTCCATGGTGTTGCAAGTTGGGTAAGTGCATGCTAATATGCCACAGATAACTCAAAACGCTTCTACTAATTTTTCCACATTAACTGATACTCTTCATTCATTTTCATTTTTACAGTCATATCATATTGCTGAATGATGGATCAGCTGGCACGTTGATAATCATTTTCATGTAATGGCAGATAACCAAATAAATGGATGATATTAAAAACTTTACTATTTTGTGTAAAAAAATGAAAAATGAAATACTAAAAACTAGTTAATTTAGGCATGATAACATTAAAATTGACAGTATGAAAAATGGATATTCATTCTGAAACAAAATATTAAATTTAACAGAGAAATGACTATTAGTTTTTTAAAGATTAAAGTGAGGATTAAAGTGAGTGTTAGAGGACTGCAAATGTAATCTAAATGTGAAATAAGCACATACAATCAGGCTAAATAAAGACTAATAAAAGTAAATACAGTTCAATAAAATGTCAGCCGATATATGTAGGATTCGATTATACAGATCAATTTAAAAATCTAATAATAATAATAATAATATTGGCTGATTACCACCAATGTGATCCCTTCCAAAGAGACTGGCTATATTATAGTACAGTACCAGTCCAAAGTTTGGACACACTTGAATGAATTTTATTCACGTTTTTCAATTCAGCTTATTCAAAACATGGCACAAATGAGAAAGAATCCACAGCAACCCTTATTATTTTAGTGGAGTGTGAATTTTCTCGATTTCCTATGAAATATAGCACCTTATTAGAAATGATTTAGTCACAAAACTGATACATGCCTACAGACAACAGCATTTAATTACCAAGACTATAATTACTGTAACATAGCTTGAGATGAAAATGAATATCTGAAGCATTACAAAAATCAGTAATATACACTACTGGTCAAAAGTTTTGGAATAACCTTAAATGTTTTTGAAAGAAGTCTCTGCTCACCAAGGCTGCATTTACTGTATTTGATCAAAAATACAGTAAAAACAGTAATATAATAAGTCTGTAATTAAATACAGCCTTAGTGTGCAGAAGAGACTTCTTACTGACTTCTCTTTAATTATTCCAGACTTTTGGGTATGCTTATTTTGTGTATGTTCTGTCATAATATCACCTTAACTACCCAAGTATTGATTTCACCTCTGCTTTATTCTCCAGTATGTCAGGGAACCAATAATAAGCTGACTCTGCTGGCACAGCCAGACGATCACTACAGAGCCATGGTGCGGATGTACAGTAACTGCACAGTCGTGCTGGAGAACCTGGAGATAACCAACGTTCAGGAGTACCACGACCTCTCCTTTCTCAGAGTGAGTGACATAACAAACCAGTATAATAAAATAGCAAATATGAGAATAGATCATTAGTTATCTACAAATGATTGGTCAAACCTCTAACCAACTGATAGAAAGAAAAATCAGATTTTTTTATGTTAAATTATTGTTTGAAGTCTGAAGACTTTTTAAGTGGTATTTAGGGGACCTGACTAAAATATTCTTTCTTTCATAGAGCATTGAAGAAGTCGGTGGCTACGTGCTAATAGGAATAAATTATGTGGATGTGATACCCCTGGAAAACCTGCGCCTCATTCGAGGACATTCTCTCTTCGATGGCAAGTACGGCCTTGCTGTGGTGGCAAACTTCCACAGGAATGAGTCTTTAGAGATCAACAGCATCACCAGCGGCCTCCGAGAGCTGCGTCTGAGAAGCCTCGGAGGTAAAGCATTTATATTTATTCATTTAGCAGCAGATGCTTTTATCCAAAGTGACCTACAGTACAAATGAAGCATTATGCATCCACAGGCACCAAATGTGTTGAATACAGCATGCAATATGTATATAAAGTGACATTTTCTATTAATTATAGTGGCAGATAATATTTTCTTTCTTCTTTATCTGGCAGAAATTCTTAAAGGTGGGGTTAAAATAGCCCACAATCCTTTGCTTTGCAATGTGGAGACCATACAGTGGTTGGACACTGTGCAGGATGACAGTGACGTGAATGTGTCGGGAGGGACTGACCCTCAGTGTAAGTATTTAGAGTTTTACAAACATAAATCATGCAATATACACAACCATTCAAAAGTTTGGGTTTAGTATAATTTTTTTTAAGGATGCATGAAATTGATAAAAAGTGATAGTGAAGACATTTATAATGTTACAAAACATATCAGTTTCGAATGTACAAAAATGTATTTTGTAAAATGTTGAACATTTTTGAAAAAAAAAGTAGCATGGTTTCCGCAAAAATGTTGAGCAGCTCAACTGCTTTCAACATTGATAATAATAATAAATGTTTCTTGAGCAGCAAACCAGCATATCATAATGATTTCTGAAGGATCATGTGACACTGAAGACTGGAGTAATGATGCTAAAAATTCAGCTTTGCATCACAGGAATAAATTATATTTTAAAATGTATTAAGATAGATAACAGTTTTTTATTGTAATCATTTCTCACAATAATTCTGTTTTTTAAATATTCTGAATGGTAGTGTATCTATATATGTCTATAAATCATTAAATTATGTATTAATAAAAAAAAGAAATATAAAACAAACACTTTCTTTCATACCTCAGGCAGCCGATGTGACTCAGGGTGCTTTAATGGATCGTGTTGGGCTCCAGGACCAGAGAATTGCCAGACTTGTAAATTCAGTTGTATATATAATTCTCCAAAGGAATATATATGAGTGAACTACGTCCTAACTAATGTTCTTTCACCTTCACTGTCAGTTACTCGGCTGAACTGTGCCGAGCAGTGCTCACGGAGGTGCAAGGGTCCCAAACCCATCGACTGCTGCAGTGAACATTGCGCTGCAGGCTGCACCGGACCCCGACCAACAGACTGTCTGGTGAGTGGAGCGCTTTTCAAAACTTATTAAGTAAATTCGTAAAACACATGCTAAGTCGTACTAACATAAAGATCTAACATTTTAAATGAAGCATGAAGTATTGGTGCTTATCTACTGATCGTGTTCAACCTACAGAGAAAATGTGTTTCATGATTTATACTCTTAACATTTAAAATGTCAGAATTGTTTGCATTTTATTTAAATTAACATTAATATATTTTAATGTACAATATTTTCATATAGCCAAATTCTAATTTTGATCAACATCTTTTATTTAATTTTTGAAAAATATTTTTAATCAATTTATAGTTTTGATACCTAATGATCAGTAGGGAACAAATGTTGTTTATGATGACAGTGTAAGGCCTCTTTTTCTGCAGTCCTGCAGAGACTTCCAGGACGATGGGATGTGCAAGGATGCGTGTCCACGTCTTATGCTGTACGATCGCAACACTCACCAACTTGTTCCCAATCCTAACGGGAAGTATAATTTTGGAGCCACCTGTGTGAAGAAATGCCCTTGTACGTTTGGTTTTCATACATCTGAGATTACTAAAAGAATCTAAGACCACTATGACAAGAGCAGATAATTATTTTCATTATAAACCTTTAGTATGTAAATATAAGAGCCCCAAAACTCATGGAGACATACTGGCTCATTGCTATTGTGCATAACAACCACCAAAATTTTCTAGAGGCAAAAATGACATTGGTCTTTAGCCAGTTATGATTGCAAATACACAAGCAAAGACACACCCAGAGGTTATGCGCTATGTAAACAAAGAGCTACTGTAAGTTCTCTGAGGTTTATTTTAGGTAAACACTTAAAAAAATTGCTTAAGACCTAAAATAAATTGTGTAACTATTGATAAATGTAATATATGAACATCAGTTATCTCACACGTGTCTCCTCTAGAGTTTCAGAAGAGATGTCAACAAGGTCTCAAACGGCTTCAGATGTCAAGAAACAAGTCTGCAGTCAAAATTCAGAGATCTCAATTGAAGCTCAACATTTTTTCTCAAATTCTCTCAAGACCAAATCATCTGAGCTATATATAATGCTCATTTTACAGCTCTATACTATGTGTCAATAAATCATTTGTGCTTTTTTTAAGGAGAAACATCTAGGAGAAACTGCATCTATATTTATCTGAAAGATAACTGCAAACGCCTCTGTCTGCTGCAGATAACTTCGTGGTGACCGATCATGGTGCCTGCGTTCGAACCTGCAGCAGTAACATGCATGAAGTGGAGGAGAACGGAACAAGGAAGTGCAAACAATGTGATGGCTTGTGCCCGAAAGGTCAGCAATGTCATTCATTAATTAAGAGTGTTGTTTCTGCCACATGTAATCAATTTTGCATGATACGGATATCTAATAAATGTTAAATAATTTGAACATGTTTTATTTCAGTCTGTAATGGTCTTGGAACGGGAGCGCTTGTTAACACCATCGCAGTCAACGCGACCAACATTGACTCATTTATCAACTGCACCAAAATAAATGGGCACATTACAATAATGAAGATGACTTTTCAAGGGTGATATTCTATGGTCTACGTCCAGACTAAATCATTCAACCTTGTTTTTTTATGCTATACATTTAATCTAATGTTATAAATATTCTTTTCAAGGGATGTTTTTACAAATACTCCAAGCATGGACCCTGTGAAACTCAATTATTTCAAAACAGTTAAGGAAATTTCAGGTAAACTATATATATATATATGTGTGTTTGCATATATATTATATATATATGCATTTTTATTTACTTGTATAACGTCACAATATAGTTTGGAAACATTTGAATATTATAGTATATTATATTATATATTATTTTTAATTATACGATACTTTTTTATTCTCAAATAATATTATTTACTTAAAATTAAATAAATGTATGTAATAATATTATATATATATAGATATATATATATATATATATATATATATAGTTTTAATTTACTTTATACCTATTACGTGCTGTCAAAAGCGATATAAAACAACGTAAACGGAAATAAAAGTTTTTGTTTTACATAAATATATGTGTGTATACTGTGTATTAGTTATATGTGTATATATATATACACACATACAGTATATATTTTCAGAATATTTACATGTTTATACATTTATATTCTTATATTTTATATTATATAAAATATATTTAATATATAAACATAACAAATTTTTCTTAAATATATACATGCACGTATGTGTATTTATATATACATAATAAAAAAAACAAAGTACACATACATATGTAAACAAAAAACTCATTTTGCATAGGATTATTTGCTTGATAGCACTAATATATATATATATATAATTTTAGTTGTATACATTATTTAATACACCATCTTAGCATATGAATGGCATATGTCTTTGACTAAAGCCTTATTTAGCAGTGCTATTTTTTTTCTCAGGGTTTCTGGTAATCCAAAACTGGTCTGAACACCTCAATTCCCTCAGTCCCTTTGAAAACCTGGAGATTATCAGAGGAAGAACTAAACAACAGTGAGTTTCATCATGTCAACTTAGAAATAACTAGTTTCCTTTGCATATTAAACCTGTTTTTATCATGGAAAAAATATACTTTTCACCTTTAAACAGTGTTTCTGTCTTTACCTCTCTTATAAATGCAGTGGCACCGTCAGTTTTGCAGCTTTGAACATACCACACCTGGATCATCTCGGCCTCCGTTCACTGAAGGAGATCAGTGATGGCGACGTGGTGATCAAGAACAACCCCCGCCTCTGTTACGTTGAAGGCAGCTACTGGCCGAAGCTGTTCAGATCAGTGAACCAGCGCATACGAACTGGAAACAATGCAGCAATGCACAGCTGTGGTATGGGACTGGATTCAAATATTTTTATCTATACGCAACTTATTAGTTGGCCAGCAATTTCGATCATGTGAGGTCACAGAGTTCGTATAATCAAACAAAAGCTCTCGTGTGCTCTTCAGAGCAGCAGAACAGTACCTGTGATAGTATGTGTGGAGAGGAAGGCTGCTGGGGTCCAGGGCCGTCCATGTGCATCTCCTGCCAGCATGTCAGCCGTAGGGGGCGCTGTGTCAGCCACTGCAACTTGCTGGATGGGTGAGTGTCCAACAGAGAGTCCACTGAAGAAGGTTATTTGCTGCTCATTTTCTAGTGCAACATTGACAAATGATACTGAATAAAGAATAACAAAGTCTATTAATGGTTAAAGTAATGCATTTAATATGCATCTTTCAGATATTATCAGATGCATGGGTTTACATGCGGCTACTTCTCTTAAAAGAGGGCATTAGAGCAGCCCATTGGTATTTCCCCATTCATTTTTCCCATAGGGATTTTTAAAAAAGACATTGTTAAAGGGATAGTTCATCCAAAATGAAAATTCTGTCATTAATTACTCACCCTCATGTTGTTTCAAACCCGTAAGACCTTCGTTCATCTTCGGAACACAAATTAAGATATTTTTTGATGAAATCCGAGAGCTTTCTTACCCAGCATAGACAGCAGGGGAACTTTGTTCACAAAACGTATTCTCGTAGCTTCATAAAATTACGGTTGAACCACTAATGTCACACGGACTATTTTAATGATGTCCTTACTACCTTTCAGGGCCTTGAACATTTCAGTTGCATTGCTGTCTTTGCAGTTTCAGAAAACTCTCGGATTAATGACAGAATTAGTTTTTTGTGAACTATCCCTTTAAAGCCTTATAAGCCATGAACCAAAACAACCAGCTACACGGTGAATAATATTTAATGATATTTAAGTATTTTGACAAGATAGTGAGGCAGTGTCGATGACATCATCAGCAAAAGCATTTACCCTTAATTAACAAACTCGTAGCTCACAGTAGTCTGCCTTCAATGGTTTGTAAGTTATTGTTAAAAATCAAATTTTTTGGGGGCATTTTCGCCAAAACTTTTGGAATTTTGCCATTTTTACCATAGGAATAATCAGAACTGACAGGAAGCAAAGTGGGAGAGAGATAGGGGGAGCAGGATCAGGAAAGGTCCTTGAGTCGATGTATGTCAGTGCGCTGCCCACAAGGCTATTGGAGCTGACATCAATTTTCTTTTTACTTTGGAAATGTTTTTCACCTCTGTTGGCTGTTGTACTCTACATGTTTCTACAGAGACCCCCGTGAGTACATGTCAGAGAATGTGTGTTTGGAATGTGACCCTGAATGCAAGATCCTGAATGGGATGCCAAGCTGCCATGGGCCGGTATGTCACACCATGTCAATGTTTCCCATATAAACTGCATTATTAGTGATGCTTGCTCACACTTGCTCAAACTAGGGATCTGAACAAACCCCTAAACCTACAGTATTAAACTCGATGGTGAAAATCATTAATGACACCTAAAATCACACAGCTTGTTGAAAAGAGGTGTGCTATTACTTTTCTAATACATTAGACTTGTGATTTTAGTCTGGCAGTCTATTTTGAGCAACACTCAGGGACAACCATTTTTTTATCAGAAAATGTCCAAACCGGTGTGTAAATTACAGTAATAATGGTAAGATGTGTAAGTGGTTCCAGTGTGAATGTTGTTTTCGCTGCATCTCTTTCTAGGGAGCTGATCAGTGTACTGAGTGTGCTCACTTCAAAGATGGGACGCACTGTGTGGCACAGTGTGCCCAAGGTGTGCAAGGCCTTAATAACAGGCTTGTCTGGACATACCCAGACAAAAATGGACAGTGTCAGCCATGCCATGCTAATTGCACGCAAGGGTAAGAAACCTTCTTAGGTGATAATCATTAAAGAAAATAATACTAATAAAAATATACTTATAAATACTTTTATTTTTGTTATTAAATTGTATAAAATAGCTATGATATTGTAGATAGTTTAGGGTTAACTGAATCAGTTGTTTTAAAACAAGCAGACATGCAAAATTAGGGGGTCACAAACTAAAGTTTTTACAAGGCGCATGTCAACACCACCACTACATTAAAATGGTTTTGTTATAAGTGCAGAGGACCCGGGACTGGAAGGTTTGTGAACAAACGGGTCCAGTAGTTTATGTGTTAGTATTCCTATTCCTACTTCATTAAAAACAGAAGTCATATAAAAGTCATTAGCATCCATGTAATTCAAGAATTAATGAAAAATGTGACCCTGAAACCACAAACCAGTCTTAAGTAGCAGGGGTGTATTGAATAGCCAAACATACTATTCTATTAGAACTATATATATAACTAATTTCTCAATATTTAGATTTTTTGCACCCTCAGATTCCAGGTTTTCAAATAGCTGTATCTCGGCCAAATAGTGTCCTGTCATAACAAAGATGTATAAATCTCAATTCGAAAAATTGACACTTAAGACTGGTCTTGTGGTCCAGGGTCACAAATATGATCTCAGATGTGTTTTTTTCGGAATTAAAGGTTATTTAATATCCTGTTTCACTCAGAAATATATTACAATATGGAAGTAAATGCGGTTTGATTTGCTGACTTGAAGCTCAGGGGATTCATATTAAATGTTTTTTGTTTTTTTAATGAAAGTAAATGACTTGATATCCTCTCTCTAGCTCTCACATGCCTGTAGTGGCGGCTGGCATTGTTGGAGGCATGCTGCTGAGTATGGTCCTCCTCCTTTTCATCTTCATCATCTTCCGCCGAAGACACATTCGACGAAAGAGGACCTTACGCCGCCTGCTTCAGGAAAGAGAGGTAAGCCACAAAAATTTATTACAAGTCAAACATCATGTATGAACCCCCTATACAACTATATTTCCATCATTATGCAGCTGGTTGAACCGCTGACTCCCAGTGGTGAAGCGCCCAACCAGGCTCTCCTTCGCATTCTAAAGGAAACAGAACTGAAGAAAATAAAAGTCCTTGGGTCTGGAGCATTTGGTACAGTCTTTAAGGTACATTTATGAATACAAGGCACACTACAGTCATTTAGCAGGCCTGATAAAGCTTTGTCGATTTGTAGCCAAGACATTAAGTGTCAACAGAACATCAAGATGGGCCATGCTCACTCTGCTAACACACATTTCTGGTATTAATATGATTGGTTCATCAGTACGGAAAGACTGTCATGTTACTGCAACTGAGAAATAAAGGTTAAAATTAGCAAGATATAAAATCATATTAGGTGAAAAGCGAAAAAAAAAAACTCAAATAAATATAAGCTATACGGAAATATAAAAAAAAACTAATAAAAATGACAAAAAAAAACAATAAAATGACTAGAACTTTAATTAAAATAAAATGAAAGTGGAAAATATAAAGATGCCAATTCAAAATATTAATCAAATTACTAAATAGTATATAAATACTAAACACTTACAATTACATATAATGTAACAATTCCTATGATCTTTTTTTATACTCCAAAATGAAAACAAACTCCATGTTTCAAAGCAAAAAAGTAATCTTTAATTAATAAAAAAAAAAAAAAAAAAAAAAAACAAGCGCACACATCTGAAGGACTTCCTTACTATTGTACCTGGAAATGTGTTCACATTACAGAAGTTGCGAACTTCAACATTTCTCAGTCACATGAAGGTTCTAAGGAAAAAATATTACTTTTCCTTTCTTTTCTTCTAGGGTTTGTGGATCCCAGAAGGTGAGGATGTGAAAATTCCTGTTGCTATCAAAAGTTTTGAGACGATTGGTCGCATCTCCCAAAGGACAACAAAAAGAGATCTTAGATGGGGTGATCATGTCATTTGTACTAATGATTAACAATTGTCCCTGCATTTATTTAAAACTGTAATTTTGTGTTTCTCGGAGGACTATGGGATGGCTTGTGGATCACCCTCACGGGGTGTCGTTGTGGGATATGCCTCACGTCCAACATCAACTCATTAACTCAGTATGGCTTCGGCTGCCTGCTGGATTTGTTCGATCTCCGAGGATAAAGACAATATCGGCTCACAGGAACTCTGTAAACTGGTTGTGTGCAGATCGCCCAAGTGCGTTGCAAGTCCTCCATTAAACCCTCGATATGCCCAAATATAATCTAATAATATACTTATATATATTATATTATAGTGGGTACGGAAAGTATTCAGACACCATTAAATTTTTCACTCTTTGTTATATTGCTGCCATTTGTTAAAATCATTTAAGTAAATTTTTTTTTCTCATTAATGCACACACAGCACCCCATATGGACAGAAAAACACAGAATTTTTGACATTTTTACAGATTTATTAAAAAAAGAAAAACTGAAATATAACATGGTACTAAGTATTCATACCCTTTGCTCAGTATTTAGTAGAAGCAGCCTTTTGATCTAATACAGACATGAGTCTTTTTGGGAAAGATGCAAAGTTTTTCACACCTGGATTTGGGGATCCTCTGCCATTCCTCCTTGCAGATCTTCTCCAGTTCTGTCAGGTTGGATGGTAAACGTTGGTGGTCAGCCATTTTTAGGTTTCTCCAGAGATGCTCAATTGGGTTTAGTCAGGGCTCTGCCGGGCCATTAAAGAACAGTCACAGAGCGTGTTGTGAAGCCACTTCTTCACTTATTTTAGCTGTGTGACTTAGGGTCATTGTCTGTTGGAAGGTAAACTAGGCCCTGTCTGAGGTCTCTCTGAGCACTCTGGAGAAGGTTTTCGTCCAGGGTATCCCTGTACTTGGCCGCATTTATCTTTTCCTCGATTGCAACCAGTCGTCCTGTCGAAAAACACCCCCACAGCATGATGCTGCCACCACCATGATTAACTGTTGGGACTGTATTGGACAGGTGATGAGCGGTGCCTGGTTTTCTCCACACAAACCGCTTAGAATTAAGGCCAAAAAGTTATATCTTGGTTTCATCAGACCAGAGAATCTTATTTCTCACCATTTTGTAGTCCTTCAGGTGTTTTTTTAGCAAAATCCATGCAGGCTTTCATGTGTCTTGCAATGAGGAGAGGCCACTCTGCCATAAAGCCCCATCTGGTGGAGGGCTGCAGTGATGGTTGAATTTCTACAACTTTCTCCCATCTCCCGACTGCATCTCTGAAGCTCAGCCACAGTGATCTTTGGGTTCTCTTTACCTCTTCACCAAGGCTCTTGTCCCCCGATAGCTCAGTTTGGCCGGACGGCCAGCTTTAGGAAGGTTTCTGGTCGTCCCAAACGTCTTCCATTTAGGATTATGGAGGCCACTGTGCTCTTAGGAACATTAAGTGCAGCAGAAATTTTTTTTGTAACATTGGCCAGATCTGTGCCTTGCCACAATTCTGTCTCTGAGCTCTTCAGGCAGTTCCTTTGACCTCATGCTTCTCATTTGCTCTGACATGCACTGTGAGCTGTAAGGTCTTATATAGACAGGTGTGTGGCTTTCCTAATCAAGTCCAATCAGTATAATCAAACACAGCTGGACTCAAATGAAGGTGTAGAACAATCTCAAGGATGATCAGAAGAAACGGACAGCACCTGAGTTAAATATATGAGTGTCACAGCAAGGTCTGAATACTTAGGACCATGTGATATTGCAGTTTTTCTTTTTTAATAAATCTGCAAAAAATGTCAACAATTCTGTGTTTTTCTGTCAATAGGGGGTGCTGTGTGTACAGTAATGAGGAAAAAAATTAACGTAAATGATTTTAGCAAATGGCTGCAATATAACAAAGAGTGAAAAATTTAAGGGGGTCTGAATACTTTCCGTACCCACTGTATATAACTGCAATTTTTCACGTAACAATTCATTTTAACCAGGACAGAAACATATTTGTGTGGAATTGAAATTACTGTTTTGAAAGTAACTCCAAATATTAATTCCAAGATGCATTCATCTGATTTCTCTTTAAAGGTGTAGGTCTCTTTTACTCACCATTTATTTGATCATAAAATAAAATAAAAACAGTAAAACTGTAAAATATTATTACAATTTAAAATAACTTTTTTCTATTTTAATATATTTTATAATGTCATTTATTCCTGTGATCAAAACTAAAGTTTCAGCATCATTACTCCAGTCTTCAGTGTCACATGATCCTTCAGAAATATGCTGATTTACTGCTCTAGAAACATTACTTCTTACTATCAATGTTGAAATCAGTTGTGCCCAAAAAACATTTGAAATAGAAATCTTTTGTAACATTGTCTTTACTGTTATTTTTGATCATTTTAATGTGTCCTTGCTGAATAAAAGCATTAATTCCTTTAAAAAAATCTTAGTGGCCTCAAAATTTTCAACAGTAGTGTATAAATCTTGCATAAACCATGTACTTATAAATAAGCACATAAATAAATATTTATGTGTTAAATATTATGTATAAATAAATAAACTCCTGCTCCTGCTTCCACAACATTCTCATAAATAAATTCACTGCATTTCTTCTGCAAAACAACAAAATAGCAATTCTGATTGGATGCACGTCTATGCACGTTCTTGGAATGCAAAAACATTCTGACCCTTCTCAACAGGGGATGAACTACTTGGAGGAGCGTCACCTGGTTCATCGTGATTTAGCGGCCAGGAATGTGCTGGTGAAGACTCCTAACCATGTGAAGATCACCGACTTTGGCCTGGCCAGACTCCTGGGTGCAGATGAGAAGGAATACCACGCTGACGGAGGGAAAGTAGGTCACGCATCAGTCCACTGATTCAAAATCATTAAGTGTAAAAGAAATAAATGGAAATGCATTAGCATATGTACATATTTGTTGATATTTACAGGAAAATTGACTTATTTGCCTTTGCTAAATTCTTAGGTGCCTATAAAGTGGATGGCACTAGAGTCGATTAGTCACTGGACTTACACTCATCAAAGTGATGTTTGGAGTTACGGTCAGTGCTCATCACTACATATTATTATATAATGAAAACTGCATTTATTATTACATCACAGGCACATTAGCATAGAAGAGTGTAAATTAAAGGAATAGTTCACTCAAATTTCAATTTGCTTAAGACATGCTCACCAATGCATCCTCTGCAGTGAATGAGTGCCATCAAAATGAGAGTCCAAACATCTGATAAAAAAATATCACAATAATCCACAGATCCAGTCCATCAATGAATGACTGGGAAGTGGAAAAGCTGCATGTTTGTAAGAAATAAGTCCATCATTAAATTTTTTTACCGTTGTTTTTAATACCAGTGCATACTCCATAACAACACTTTCTACATTGAAAAAGTCTATCCTCTGTTGTCCATTCATAATATATTGTTTTCAATTGTTAACAGTGCTTGATCTGTGCATAATGCTCACCTGATTCAGGCAAAATGACTTTTTCAATGGGCAGAAAGCAAGATTATCAATCGAAAAACTCATATTTAGATGGAAGCAACGGTTTTAAGTTAAACAAATGTCTTAATGATGATTTGTTTATAACGCAACAAACAGCTGTTCACTTCCGAAGACATTGAGACTGGGTTGGTGTGGATTACTTGGGGATTATTGTGATGTTTTTATCAGTTGTTGGACTCTCACTTCTGACGGCACCATTCACTGCAGAGGACCCATTGGTGAACAAGTGATGCAATGCTACATTTCTCCAAATCTGTTCCTGATGAAGAAACAAACTCATGTTCTGTACATCTTGGATGGTCTTAGTAAATCAGCATTAACACAGACTAATAAATGCTGTCAAATTTAATGATAGTTCATGATATTTCTTGCAATAACAAATTAAACCTTATTGTAAAGTTTGATTTAATTACTTACCTATTCCGGGGTCACTGTGTGGGACTGAGACATTTGGATCCAAAACTACGAGGAATCCCAGCCAGAGAGATTGAGCTATTCTGGAGAAGGAGAGCGTTTGCCCAGCCGTCATCTGCACATAGATGTCTATCTGATCTGGTCAAATGTGAAGTGTAAGGTTGCATTCAAGACGCAGAATAGAAAAAGAAAAATCATCATTCAAAGGGCGTACACGGCCACTCTTAAAAATAAAGGTGCTTCAAGATGCCATAGAATAACATTTTTTGTCTAAATGGTTCTATAAAAAACTTTTAACCACTGAAGAACCTTTCTGTTTCACAAAAAACGTTCTTTGTGGCGAAAGAAGGTTCTTAAAATCATAAAAAGGTAAGAAAGAGATGGATCTTTAAAGAACCTTTGACTGAATGGTTCTTTGTGGAACCAAAAAATGGTTCTTCTATGGCATCACTATGAAAACCCCCTTTTGGAACCTTAATTTTTAAGAGTGTAGCTCATAAATAAAAGTAGTAAGGGTACCTAAATACAGCATTACAAATTATGCATTACACAAATATTTCGGATGAACAAGAAAAAAAACAAAGACTATTAATAACTATAACTATAAAGATTTGTATGCAACATAATAGCCATAATACATAACAGCAGAAATGACTGGACATTAATTTATATCTACATCTAGGCTGGATGATTGATGCTGACAGCAGACCTCACTTCTACGAACTTGTGGCAGAGTTTTCAAAAATGGCCCGAGATCCATCTCGCTACCTTGTCATTCAGGTAGTTCACAAAAAATACCTGTGCTTTCCTTTTAGGAATGAAAAAAACACCTTGAACTGACATTGTTTTTGTGATTCAATGTGGTGCTGATGAAGGCACAAAATAAAAAACTAAAATGCAAGAAAATTATATTCAAAGGTAATGTATTCATGCTATTTGTAGGTCTTCTGCTTATAATTTGTAAAAAAAAAAAAAATGTTTATTTAATTTAATTGTAGAAGTTTATATACACATCAAAAATGAATGACACCAATGAGAGTTTTTAATTTGGCATTATACACAGGGAGATGATCACATGTACCAGCCCAGCCTGACGGATTCGAAGTTCTGCATGTCGTGGATCAGTACAGAAGATATGGATGGTGTGGTAGATGCGGAGGAATACCTGCTGCCCAACAAACAATTCTTCAACCAATCACAACCACCACCAACGCCTCAGTATCACAATGCAGCAGTCAGTATCTCCTTCTATGGAATATTATCATTTAAAATGTTATTAGCCAAGTACATGTCATCAGATATGATTCGTTGATCTTTTGTGTATTGTTTTAAGGACAACTACACGAATGGTGTGATGTTGCGCTACATTACAGACCCCACGCTTACAGACCTCATGCTGCCAGGTATTACCATGAATTTAATGGTTCAGAGTATTTATTTATATTCTGTATTTCATATATGTATATTATATTATCTTATTTCTTTGGTTTAATAAGTTGTTGTGTATGCCTTTTTTTTATGTTCATAAAAATAAAGACATCATCATCGTCTATGTAGTTTAATATATTTTCAGTTTTAGTAAATTTTATTACTGCAAATATTGCAAGTTAGTTCTACTAAACTAAATTACTATCTATATTTATATGTATTTTGTTTTTGTACTTTTTATAATGCTGTAGTATATGTGCATAATCGTATAAATTCCGTTTTGTTGCAAAAACAGAAACAAATGGGATTGTGATTTTTTTTGGGTGGGGGGATTATTTATTTAATCAAAATGATTTATTTATTTTATTACTTTTTTATTATATTGATTTATTACTCTGACATTGATTTGATTTATATTATCTGTTGTCTCTGGCCAGTTTTTAAAGGGCAACCTAAATTTGAAAAAAATAATCCCAAAAAATTACAACAAATATGAGAATAAAAAAAAAGATAAACATATCATGTTCTGGTGCTCACATGCAATTAATATTACTGTTTCATAAGCACATTTTATCTTCTCTTTCCCACAGAGTACATTAACCAGGATGTGACCACAACAAGCAATACGATAAACCCAAACTACGAGGGTCCGGCCCGTGGACAGACAGAAAATGGATATATAGACACGTACAGCTGTAAACCTGATGGGCCGGAGTACCTAAACACCTCCTGCTCTACTCTACCACGCTCCCCATGCGCCAACCTCAATAACCCGGACTACCAGCACAACTTCCTGCCCTCGTCCACCACCGACGTTCCTTTCCTCCCTGCGACGGAGAACCTACACTACCTGGGCCTCAGCACAGCCATGCAGTCTCACGTATGTTAGATCAACATACGTATGAATCACACTGCTTGAACTTCTGGGAGTCACAGGGCACGTGTTAGTATTGCAGCTAGTTAAAGAACAGTGAGGACGTCAGGTCTGGATATGCTTGAAGGCGACTGCCGCAATTAACTCGTTCTTAAAGGAGGTGCGGTTGTGAGACATGAAGCTGTGTTAGTAATGTGTTGAATGTCAAGCTAGAGCACATTTCAGTATTTCTGTATAATATGGGTAATAGTTGATTCTTTTGATGAATGTTGTCGTCTGATGTAGCTTAATTTATTGAACCAAAACTTAATTGAGCTGTTAATACTTCATATAGTTAGACTGATTTAGTAATTAACCTTGGGTAGTACAGTATTTGTAAACCCTGAGTTTACAAGCCAAATAAGATGGATTGGACAAGTGCAGCATGTGACAATCACATGATCCGTTTTTTTTATTTATTAATTTTTTTTAATAACTTCTTGTCTGTGAAAATAGTCGCTTGGAAAAGTCAACATGAAACGCCACTCGAGTCGCAACCCCCATTTTACTTCCGCGATATACAGCGTTCAAAACGTTTGGGGTTTAAATTGCAGTAAAATTACTGTTTTATTGCATTGTTGATCAAGTAAATACACTCTTGGTGAGCATAATTTGAAAAAACAGGAAACTAATCTTATCGACCCAAACTTTTGAACGGTAGTGTAATTCCGAATGAAATAAGATATTAAAGAAATTAATTTTATTGTTACATACCAGAATGGAGAAGGCTGGAAGGGAGGAGCTCTTGATGACTTTAAAGGAAAAGGTTGTCAACTACCGTATCGGCTGAGGCAAAGCAAGTTATCTCATTTTGATAAAAGATCACTAAAACTGTTTTCATTTGGAATAATTTGCACCAATGATTTGTGCACAACATTGCAAAGAATGTGCATTAGGAATGTAAAGAATACTCTATTCAAATATTCAAGCACCGTGTGAAAATCTGTCATCTGTACCGTAATAACTGCCCGAGTAACAACAGAAATGTTTGTAAATATACCAACGTGCACTGTGAACATATATGGCATTATGTCCACGACACATAAAATTCACAAACACAATGTAAATGTACATAAAAGCTACCTGCAGTCATACAAACACTGACCTTTAACCCTGGACTGTACTTAATGGACCCACTAATTCATTTTTCAAGTGCGCGTCCACATTTGGTTTTAATAATTTAACAACTTATATAAATGGAAAGAAACACTGTTGGGCTAAAAGGCTTTTTGATGTTAAAAGGCTGTCCTAATACTTTCTCATTCTGCTTTAAATGGCTGAGTTAACAAATCAGACTGCTTGTTTTCTGGCCCCTGTGACACATTCACCGAAGTGTGCACTTATCACACAATCTACTTCTGAATTTCAGGGGGGAAAAGCAGGCCATTATGATATTTTAACTCTACAGGATCCCATTAATATTGAATTAAGTGGCCACATCCACCAAAAAATGCCGCATATATACAGAAAGAAGTTTTAAAATGTAAGTTTGACTGTGAAACCTGTTCTACTTCACTGCGAGATACTGCACAGACCACATTTAGTATGTAAATATACTTCATGTAGCAAAATCCTCCTGAGATCTACTGTATTACACACCTGTGAATGTCTTAGGATTTTTAGGTTTAAAATGTGGTTTAAATTTGTATGGACACTTTGTTACATTGCAGTGTTATTAAATTGTGTTGAAATGTGAAAATGAAGTCTTGTGATGTGCCAATTCCATAAAGGACTTTTATGTTTAAAAAAAAACAATGATGCACAATGGACCCTTTTCACAGACTATGACAGGGCATTTCCAGAGTTATTAACATCTCGCAAAATGCTATGGGTTTCACTTGTTTTAATGTACATTTATAAGCTATACTGTAGTTTGTTTTCTTACCTTGGCATTAAATTACTAAAACTAGTTAAGTGTTTCTAATAGACAGGCTGTGGAGACAGGATTTTTTTCTTTTGCAAACAGCAAGATTAGACAGAAAGTACAGGAGTCATTCTGTAATTTAGGATACATTTCTCATCAGGAAAAAAATAGAAATGATATGCTTTCTCAGTAAAATAACTGTTAGCTTCAGTAGATATATTTCACCAGTGTAACTTATCTGCTAGTTGCCAAGCTTGAGAATTTTGATATTATAAAGAAAAATATGTTTTGTTGAGTTTGTCAACTATGATACGGACAAACTGTATGAGTTGATGGGTAACATAGTTGACAATTTCACCATTTTGACAAAATTATTAATCAGGTTGACCTCGATTTTAATATTTATTTGAATGAAAATGATTAAAATATTAGCCATAACAATATACCCAACACTCAATCCATATACTCGTCAAGTCATTGGAGATCAAATACAGAAAAAATGAAGATAAAGTTTTCCATAATGTGTTCAAAATGTCTGCTGCAGAAGGGGGTGATATCACATTATGCTGGTCACATCGTTTTATGATGAACCAATTTTTAGTTTTCAAGGGGGCGTTTGGTTCGTAACATAGTTGACAGAATTTTTGTGGACATGAGAGAAATTAAATATGTGACCCTGGAGCACAAAACCAGTCTTAAGTAACACTGGTATATTTGTAGCAATAGCCAAAAAAAATTGTATGAGTCAAAATTATCCATTTTTCTTTTATGCTAAAAATCATTATATATTAAGTAAAGATCATGTTCCATAAAAATATTTTGTAAATTTCCTACTGTAAAAATATCAAAACTTAATTTTTAATTAGTAATATACATGGCTAAGAACTTCATTTGGACAACTGTAAAGATGATTTTCTCAATATTTAGAAATTTTTTTTTGCACCCTCAGATTTCATATATTCAAACAGTTGTATCTCAGCCAAATATTGTCCTATAAATAAATGAAAGCTTATTTATTCAGTTTTCAGATGATGCATAAAATCTCAATTTCGAAAAAAAAATAACTTAAGATGGTTTGTGGTCCGTGTCAAAAACCCCATTATGTCTTATTTGAAAGAAAATGAAATTTAAACTCAATCTGCTTAAGGCATTTAGATTGTAGAAATAAATAATCTTGACTTCAATGTTTTATTCATTAAGCTGAACTAATAAAAAAAACAAAAAAACAACTGTAATTTAAGGGCCATAAAGGCAATTTCAAGCAAACCGAAAAACAGGTTGCACAAAATGAGTATGTATTCTCATAACGGATAAAATAGAAAATTGTTCAAAAAAAACATAATTATCATCAATGGACATGAAATGCACTCTAAATTTTAGAATGACCCATAACTTACAGCTAGCACAGATAAGAATAATTACCAAAAACCAAAAAACCCCCCCCCCCAAAAAAACAAACAAAAAACACACACACAAAAAAAACCAAACCAACCACAAAAACCCACACCCCCCCCCACAAAACCCCCCCCCCCCCCCCCCCACAAAAAAATTCCCAGACATTGTGGGTGGAAGGATTGAATCATTTCATAGATATCATCACGCAAAATGATCAACCGAAAACAATCACCTTGACTTGTTCCAGTGCTTGGCCCATTCATTCATTTCTTTTCTGTAAAGAATCTCACAAAGCATGTTACATATAATATTTATTATATACACACTGTAAAAGCTAGAGATTTCTTTTTAAAATATATACATTATCAGCATACAGTACAGATCAGTTAGTTGAGCACTCTTTTGCATTGCGGCGAGATTAGTAATCCTCCATTCAAACACTGGTCTGTTACTGCTTTATCCTGCTAAAACCATCTGTACTTTATGGCAAACATGCATAGAAGATGAGAAAGTGTCTCTTTTAAGTCTCTTGTAACACTAGACTCTCTCTAGTGC
The DNA here is from genome assembly GCA_018155175.1 of Sinocyclocheilus anophthalmus. NCBI lineage: Eukaryota > Metazoa > Chordata > Actinopteri > Cypriniformes > Cyprinidae > Sinocyclocheilus > Sinocyclocheilus anophthalmus. Next base: position 129,721 of record JADLZN010010775.1, read on the forward strand.
TCAAGTGAGCTTCACAAGGTTTTGATTCTGCTCAACGCAATACCGTTTCCTCCTCGATAAACCACCGTTCCAGCTGCTACTGTAGTCTTTCATGCCATGGCTTGTTTCATCAAAGCGTTCTCTCCAAACACTTGCTTAAAGTAGGCCACATGCTCCTCACAGTGCTCTCCTGAAACAGGAAGATGATGTCAGCACTCATGTGCTGATGTTTTCGGCTCATTTCAGCCCATTTCGTGAACACAAACTCAAAATCACTTACCTTGGTTGAAACCAGGATTACCACGCAACCGCATATTCCTCTGCTCGAAGAAGCGGAAGATGGTGTAGAACAACATGGTGTTGTTTGTTTGCCGCGCGGCGTCCAGAAACTTCCGAGCGGAGATGTTATCGTGGGCGCCGACGCTTCGAATGAAACGCAGAGCGCCCAAAACCTGCTGCTTGGACAGAAGAACCTCCACGATCTCATCATTAGCGGTGGAGAGCCTCTGAAAAACACCAACAAACACATGTGGGTCACTCCAGATGAACAGCAACAGGCACAATGAAGCTTCAGTCATCTGCACTGAACATGCATGTGAGTGTAAACTGTTTTTTTTACCTTCAGCATGTCTAGAGAGAGCTGGTGAGCAGGTGGATATGTGCTCTCCAGAGACAGCAGCAGACAGGCCTAGAAACATCAAGAAGTTCTTTGTGGAGTTTTCCAGACAAGAGGAATGTACATAAATGAAAGTTCTAGTTTAAGAAATTGAGTTAGACTGAAATGCAAACTCACCAGTGGTTTGGAGTCGCTCAGGACGTGATACTGCAGAAACTGGTGCAGCATGTAGAAGAGGTTGTGCTGGACAAGAGTTTTGATGACTAGCTCAAACAAATAATGCTGGAAAGGGAAAATGAAGATGAGAAGAGCCACTAATCCGTGTATCATTCGATCATTCGTTTTTTTATTTAATATTGAAAGTAGAAAAATTAGAAAACGAGAATTCAGCTTAAATTTTCGTTTTTTGTTCATGGGTGTAAAAATGATTAAACAGCTTGAATATTTGATTTCTACAATTGGTCGGAAATTAAACACCCGTTTCTGCTGATTGGTCAGCCGAAGATAAAACCATGCCGTCATCAGTTCTTCTGCAGTATAAGGCAGCAGAATAATAGTCCTCCACTGCTGCAGTTGTATGGATTCTTAACACATTTATTGCAACTACATTTCATCTTTTTTCATCAAACAAACAGGCTAATGAATAGCTCGACACAACTCGTACCTGGGCAGAGTCTAGACAGGGCTTTCTTCTGTGTAGATATAAATTATATTCTTTGCATCAGCTGGGCATGGCAGGGTATGATATGACAACTGTCTTAGCCTACCCTGCTCACCCATTAAGTCTGTGTGTTTAATTAAGAAATTAATTAATTCGTTTCAAAATAAATATTTTAAACACCAAGAAAGAAAGGAAAGAATAATAAATTGGCTTGGGTATATATAGGCCTATGTTGCAAGAACTGTCATTTTGACTGACAACCGGAGAACAACAGATATTAAATAGCCTACTGTTAGAGTTATATAATGTAGTCTTGTGTTTTATTAAAATTGATTATAATTGATATCTCAAAAGGATATGAACTTGTGTGCTGCAACGCAAGATTTTCATAAAATATAATAACTTGCCATTTCGTTTTTTTCTCACCAAACCCTCAGTATACGTTCAGAATGCTTGGAATATAAGGCACGGTGCATAAGATTATTTATGACAGATATGTATCCGCTTAAAAAAAAAAAACAAAAAAAGAACTTAAAGGTCACCATTCTCTGCCATTAAATGGCAAGCCAGAGCGGACATTCGATGTGGAAATTGCGATGGGTTAAAAACTCAATATGCAGACAGACGGACCAGTATGAAGGCACAGGAAATAAGCAGCAGTCCATTTAAAGCAGTTTAAATTTATTGAGTAAGATTGATGTTCACTTGTATTTTTACCACATGGAGGGAATTAATACTATTCCATTGTCGAGCTATTCATTAGTCTGTTTGTTTGATGAGAAAATATGAAATTGATAAAATGGGTTTTTAATCCGTACAATTGCAGCTGTGGAGGACTATTATTCTGCTGCGTGATCTGCAGAAGAACTGATGACGGCACGGTTTGATATTCGGCTGACCAATAAGCAGAAAGGGACGTTTAATTCCCGCCCACATGTAGAAAACCAATATTCAAGCTTTTTAATTTTTTACCCCTGAACGAAAAATTTAAATTTAAGCTGAATTCTCGTTTTTCATTTTTTGGAAAAAAACAAAAAAAACGAAAAAGGATCAGTTTTCTCATTTTTCTGCTTTCAATATTAAATAAAAAAAACAAATGATCGAATGATACACGGATTATGCAGCTGTATACTTACTACATTCAACAAAAAACACAACTCTCTATTATGATTCTTTACTAAATAATGCAAATGTAAAATTAAATTCTGAAGAAAAAAAAAAACCATACTCAAACCCAACACTTTAAAAAGAAAACAAGCATTTTTAAAAGCTTTATATATGTATATAAAAAGTTCATATGAATTCTAAGCCTTATGATACCATATTAGTTTTAAACTTAATATTACTTGTCAAAATATGTGTAACAGATTAAGGCTGGAACTGTTATTTAGTATTATTTATATACCATCACAGTATATTTAAATAATATATTTTTCATATTTTTAATGGGCTTTTATTTTAATATTTTCTTTTCGATATTACTTTGTTTCAGTAACATTCTTATGTGCTTTTGTCATTGTCATACTTCAGCTTAGATTTTATCATTTAGCCAGTGCTACATTTGTAAGGTTCATTTAGGTTGAGCAATCTAATTATGACTTTTTTTCTCAGAATTGTGAGTTTATATCTCTCAATTATGACTTTTTAACTCGCAATTGCGAGTTTATATCACGCAATTTTGAGAAAAAAAATCTGAATTTTAAGATAAAAAGTTGCAATTACTTTATTTATTTTTTTATCAGGGGCGGGAAAACGGGCTTCCTAATTTTCCTTCATTTCAATTAATGAAATTATTTTTATTGTTGTTTTGGTTAAGGAATAACAAACATGAGCAGTGATCCCAATTTTGTCTTAGCTGAGGCTTTCTGAAAAAAAAAAGTAGTGTAAAATATTTACGTCGATACTTGCAGATACTTGCTTAAAGGACTAGTTCCCAAAACATGAAAATTTGTCATAAGTTACTCACTCATGGTTGTCCAACCTGCATGAGTTTCTTCTGGGACCACAAAAGAAGATATTTTGAAGAATTTAAAGAACCAAAACAGTTTGATCCACATGACTTCCAGGTAGAGAACGAAATACTATGGAAGTCAATGGGAACAGAAACTGTTTGGTTTCCAACATTTTTCAAAATATATTTTTTTGTGTTCAACATAAGAAAGAAACTCATAGGTTTGGAACAACATGATGGCAAGTAAATTTTAATTTTTGGGTGAATTTTAAACATTTCAATAATTTAACAACACATTCAAATGTTTACAGTTCTCTAATGTTGCTTCAATGGTCACAGTACGTGCAAGTAACAAAAGATTTCATATTTTGTTGTACAGTTTCTATTTTAAAAAATATGACACGTATTTATTTCTTGCAACAGGAGATAGATCATCTGCCTAATCTCTCGTTGATTTGGTCATCAAATGAACTAATCTTTTATTCAAGTCAATTTGTTCTTTTGAGTGGCTTAAAATTATATATTTTTTAACAGCCAAATTCCCCAAAAACATTCAGTGTTTGTTAAATAGGGTTTGTAAAATTAATCTAGATCACCATTTGTAGATGTGACTAGATCTTCATACATTTATAAAAAGCTTGTTCCATTGCACTCTCTCTCTCTCTCGCTCCACTTTTTCCCTCCACTGTCCTACAAATAAAGCCTAAAAAGCTCATAAACAAAGTTTGCTGCTTTAAGTTATTGTATGTTCAGTTATAACTGCACCGAAACCCACGTTGTTCCAAGAGGGCTGAACCTGCTGTTGGTGTAAGTCACTCTAAATGTGAAGTCTCTCCTAAATGTCAGATAACAAGTTAACAACTACATTGCTATTCATAATATTTTGTTCAAAGGCATAGTTTAAGGAACGCCCTCAATAAAAAAGATGTTGAATGGTGAAGTGTAATGCTGGAGGCCACTGCAAAGATTATCATCTTTTACTGAAGACGCTCAAAGCAGAATGCGTCTAAGCAACCGAAACGCCTAGCAAAACATCCAACAAGCCCCAACACCTGGGTCAGGTGAAGGTGAACCTGGGATATAATTTACAGTTACACCAGAGCTTATGGAATGAATGGTTCAGAAATACCAACCTGTGCAACTACTACTTATGTTTATGGCTTTGCAATGTTTACATGTTAAAGATTACAGATAAAAGATTTTCAGCTCTGATTGTAGGCAAGACATCCTGATTTATCAAATGGACAAAGTCAAAGGTAAAAAAAAAAAGGATAGGTTTGGTATTAAAGAGATTGCAAATCCATTCTTTGCTTTTAGCAAAGATCAGCCAGCAGCCTAAAAAGGTGTTGTGTATGGTTGCAAAATTCCGGGAATTTTCAAGACTGAAAACTTTCCATGGGAATAAACTGGAAATTTGCAAAATTGCAGGAACTGGGGACTTAAATGTAGTTGAGAAAAAATCTTGCAGCATAATTTTGGTTAAAACAACCTGATTTAATGCAATTTCAGTTTAATTTCCACCCTACACATTGCTCAATAGCATGCACACATCACACTGTTTACTGCAGAGCTATTGAGGCCAAACCCCCTACATGCACTGTGCTTTCCTACATAACATGAACAGATCATTTCTTAAATCCTGCACACAAAATATCAAAATGTCCATCTTGTTAAATATTCATGCTGTAAATTACATTGAATATTACAAAAAAATGTTTAAAACTTCCTTGTGCTGTGTGTAATATACTGTGCAACTAAATTAGGCTATACCATTGTAAAAACAAATACACTGACTGAACAAACCATAGACTGGAACAAACATAAAACCCAACAAAATTTGTTTTTTTTTTAGGGGGGTTGAGATAAAAAAATAATAAAGCAGAAGTCAAAAAATGACCCTCCCCCACACGCAATCCCCTCTAGTCACCTAAGAGGGGGATTCCCCTCCATTTTCTCTGAAGACACACTTGCATGCAGCTTTGCATTGAGCCCAAAGACTACATCCAAGTTTTGATATTCTAAATATATTTGATCTATGGGATTCAAGTTTAACTAGTAAATACCAAAAAGTGTTTTTACAGTTGCTAGCTAGCCAGTAAAATCAAGATATGACAAATCTAAGCAAGTAAGCACTATTTTCATTGACAATTTATGATGTATAAACTAGCTCAAGCTGTGATGCTCTTTCTGCTAGCCAGGTTTCTGTTATCATACAGAAGTACAGTACTGGTCAAAAGTTTGGACACATACTATTTTAATGTTTTAAACATTGCATATCTTTTGCTCATCATTTATTTGATCAAAAATACAGAACAGAACTGTAATACTGGGCAGTATTACTGGTATTACAATTTAAAATAATGGTTTTCTGTTTTAATATACTATAAAATATCATGTATTTCTGTGATGCAAAACTGAATTTTGAATATCATTACTCCAGTCTTCAGTGTCACATGATTTTTCAGAAATCATTCTAATATGCTTATATAATTGCAAACGTTGGGAAAAACAGTTGTGCGTTTATTTTTTATTGTTTTATACCTTGATCTTTTCAGGATTATTTGATGAATAAAGAGTTAAAAAGAACAGCATTTATTCAAAACAGAAACCTTTTTTACACACATTACCATTCAAAAGTTTGGGGTTAGTATCTTTTCTCTTTTTTTGAAATAAATGAATACTTTTATTCAACAAGGATGTGTTAAATTAATAAAAAATTATAGTAAGACGTATTTTTTTTTTTTTCTTTTTTTTTTTTTTTTTTTGTTCTTTTTTTTTTTTTTTTTTTTTTTTTTTTTTTTTTTTTTTTTTTTTTTTTTTTTTTTTTTTTTTTTTTTTTTTTTTTTTTTTTTTTTTTATTGTTAGAAAATATTTCCATTTTGAATAAACACTGTTCACAAGTTTTCATTCATCAAAAAATCCTGAAAAAGCATCAGATCCCCCCCCAAAAAAATCCAAAAATGTCATTTTTAAAATTTGTATTAGTTTGCATGCATGTGAGCCTATGATCAAACAAAATGTTTATATTTATGTTTGTATATGATAGTTTAATAAATTTCCCCAAATTTTCAATTAATTCCCATAAATTCCCCAAAAGTTTAAAACTTGGAATATTTCCAAAATTCCCCAGACGAAGTTCCCATGGAAAGTTTCCGGAAATTTTTCCGCCCCGTTGCAACCCTAGTTGTGAGGTGATGAAAAAGCACCGGTCAAAGACGTCCTTGTAGTTTTCAGATTACTGCCAGGCCTCAGCAAGTGTGTGTAGCTGTATACAGCAGACTGCTAATGGAGAAACTGCAGGTTGTTCTCTTGTGTCCATTTAAGCACTGGGAGGTGAGAGTGCTGCTGTGTTCTCTGCTCTGAATGGATGGCAACAGCTGTGATTATGGATGGCCCATGGAAACACTGAACATGGTCGTCCTCCCTGGACCATCTCCCAGCTGCAGCACACATCTGCCTGCTGCCTTGATGATGGGGAACACAGGGAGAAGTTTGGGCAAAACAAAGACTGAGCTGTCTCTTGTGAGTTCACAGCGTGTTCAGTGGACAGGCTTTCCTTTTTTCCTTGCTATTTTCACATGCTGGTGTAAAATACAGATGTTGTTGGTCACAGAAAACAGTATGTTGCTATAAATTGCCGCAAACAGGAGAACATGCCAAGAAACCAATCATTAACTCAATTTATCAAGTTCACGCATGAAAAGCTTCC
>JADLZN010010776.1:0-66153 GCA_018155175.1 Sinocyclocheilus anophthalmus
AAGCTATATGGAACGCAGTTTGTCCCATATTCGCAGGCATATGCCGTATGACCATCGACCATACAAATAAATTAATCATTCTTTTTGCATAAATCATTGTTTGAATTGCGAACCTAGCCACTCATGGAAGGCTTTAAGACCTTGCAGAATCCTCTGCCACCTAGTCGCTCCCACTTCACAGCGAGCGGGGCTCATGCTAACGACAATCCCCTTCATCATCCGAGTTTTGATTTCGCCAAATCAGTTTGGGTGAATGCAAAGAACTTGATTATTAATCGTAAGCACAACATCCAGCTAGAAAACATACAATCTACCTGATGGACGACATATTCGTATTGTAATTAATTGTTTTTAAATACGAAACAATTACACATTTAAAAGTGTAACTTCTAGCCATATTCCCTACCTGACGCATTATACCGAGACAAATCCAAGCCCAAAGCACCCACGACCACTCCAGTTTCTTTATTGACATTCGTTTCATGAGTAGGCTACAATGGTTGCAATAACATTTTCGTGTCAAACATTTTAAATGGCATTGGTTAAAACAATCTTTATTGATGAGTTCCTAGACATTCAGTTATACTTTCAATTTGCCAAGAGTGTATGGAAGTTCATAGTATTCCCCGTCCTAATGTACTACTTGTACAATCACTAATTCTATAAGTGGTAATTGTATTGTTTTTACATACGTTGGACATTTTATGTGTTAATTAAATTATTTTAGAATACTTGTACATAGTTAATCAAAACCATGTGAATTATTTCGCGTACCTTTTCTACCCACGCGGAAATACATACTCTTGTGGTACAGACAATATCTGAGCGTCCCTTATTTTCCTATCAAGATCCCAGTTGTCCTTTTTCATTCTTTCTGAAGTTGGCAACCCTATTTAGGAGACTAACATCAGACTAACTGAAATAAGCCTGGCTTTTTTGGTTAACTTGTTTTATGAAACAGCCCCCTGGATGCACTGATTTAAACACTTTAAATATGTAAAAACACAAACCTCTCTTCAGCCAAATCACAACAGATGCAGGAGTGCGGCGCAACTTTATGATGTCACATCGACACTCCAAAATAAAAGTCGCCTATACATGTTGCTAGTCTAAATCACAAAAGTGTCACAGACAGGTAAATGTCAGGGACTCAGAGAGTATTTAATTTGTCCAATGATTGTTTGAGAATATTAAGACCTACTAGATCTACTTATAGTAGATGTAATTATATATATATCTATAATATATCTATATATATTATATCTATATATGAGAGTTCATATGCAACGCCTCTAAATTCCATTTGCCATTTTCTTCTAAAATGAACATTTTCTCAGGCTTCCGTCTGAGGTGTTCACTAGAAATGGCAATGAAAAGCACCTCATTCACTTCCATTAAAGTGAAGTTACTGGACTACCCTAGGCGCCTGTAAAAGCCATTAGAGCTTTTGTATCTGAACTCTTCCTATATATATATATATATATATAACAAATTTTTTTCCATTTACATTTAGTCATTTAGCAGATTCTTTTATCCAACGCGACTTACAAATGAGGACAATGGAAGCAATCGAAACTAACAAAAGAGCAACAATATATTAGTGCAAATGACAAATCTCGGTTAGCCTAACACAGTACACGTAGCAAGCTGTATATATATATTATATCTCTAGATATATATTATATATAGTACCACAGCACCCATCCCATAAAAACAAGTAGATAGAATATAAAAAATAGAAAGCTAGTGTTTAAAAAAAAAAGAAGATAAATATAGATAAAGTTGAATTAAAATGGAATAGAAAGTGCTAGAATTAGAGGGTCAAATAAAGACGGAAGAGATGTGTTTTTAGCCGATTCTCTAAGGACTCAGCTGCTCGGATTGATTGGGCAGGGGCATCTTCCACCAGTAGGCACCAGGTTAAAAAGTCAGTGAAAGTGTATTTTGTTCCTGAGATGCCATTTTCCAATAGGGTTGACAGGAGTATCTGGTGGTTAACCGTGTCAAAAGCATCGGACAGATCCAGCAAGATAAGTATAAAAGATTTGGAAGCCACTCTTGCCAGTCTAGGGCTTCAACAACTGAGAGCAAGGAAGTATCGGTTGAATGTCCACTTCTGAAACCAAACTGGTTGCTGTCAAGTAGGTTGTTCTGTGTGAGAAAGGCAGAGACTTGGGTGAACACAACTCGTTCAAGTGTTTTTGCAATGAAAGGAAGAAGGAGGAAGCAACTCCGGAAGTAGATGCATTTATGAATCATTGGTTAAGATTTATTTACAATAAAACAGCACAACCCAGATGTTCGAATTTGTGCAACTCATTTTATGTACGACAGTTTTTTTTTAACCCTCTTGGGTCTGAGGGTGTTTTGGGCCCTGGAGAAGTTTTGACATTTCCTGACATTTGTGCTTTTTTCAGTTGCTAATAAACATTTATTTAAGTTTAGTAGCACCATAATCAGCACAACTGGGCTACAATAATATGTGAGCATGTATGTATGTGATTGTGTTTTTTGAGAAAACAACGTTTATGCGTGCTTAGTGAAAAACTACAATTTTAAAGTCACTGAATAAAGGCCATAAAACACATACAGAACAGTTGTTCACAAGACTTTTGAGAACTGGATCTTGAAGTCTATAGTTTTTGCTTCAGAATGAGGTGAAAATCATCTTGTTTACTCACTCACAGAAAACAATTATATTGATTTAAATTTTCTAAGACACTTTTTATGTAGAAAAGGAATATGCGAGGGGGCATGAATGGTCATGTATAATGATGTGATTCACACCTGAGAAGACAAAGGCCTGCATAATGAGCTGCATAATGATCTGTCAGGTGTGTGACTGAGAGGGAATTGCTATAAGAAAGAATGTGAGGAAAAAATAAATGTATATTTTTTTGTTTGTAGTTTATTTAGAATATATATATCTATCACATCATTTTGGGAGTGTGTGCATAACATGGTCTCAGCTGTGGTCCAGGTTCCTGTGCAGGCAGAAATCTCAGAGCCTGTGGAACATGTCAAAGTCAGTCTCTGGTTTCCATGACCAAGTTGGCTGCTTATTTGCTTTGGCTCTCTTTGCAACAGGTTCTTTTGTTATTCTCACATCTGAAATAAAAAGCAAGCATGCTGTTTACACAATAACTACATTATTAACATTATTATGATGTTCACTGATACTAGTACTAATTTATCTAAACAAAGAACACAATTACCACATAGCAAACATATTTTACCATGAAGTAAAACATCTTAAATTTTAACACTATCAACCACAAATAATATTACCTTATAGTCTAGGCATAATAAAAGTACAGTTACTATACTGTGCACTTACTCAGTAGGATTTTGCAGCGAACTCAAAACTGAACGACGTGCTTGTGCCTTTCTTGTGCAAGATGCCGGGATGCAGCCACAGTCCCAAACGAAAATTAAAACAGTTTCAAACATTTCAACATCATTACTCCATAAGACACGGGTATAACAAGTCAAAATATTTACCCAGCAGATCTCATGAACAGAAGCTTAGTTACATTCATAAACACAAGCATGATTTGTATGGAAGCCTATACCATCCCAAAAATATATTATAAACATTAGGGCTATATTCGGAACATAGATACCTATCACAGTAAAGTTTTGACTACTCATTCCTTACTGACCGTAGCTAATAACCATTATAAATCTATTACTTTTATATCATATTTTCGGTCTGTTATAGAACAGAAAAACACACTCCTGGCATCCGCATTTAGATGCGTTGACTGACACTTCATAATGTTTCACTTGATTATACATTTAGTCAGGAATTATAGTTTGGAGAAAGTCTAAGTAGTAAAATGTGTACAAGTTATGTGAAAACTAATACAAGTAGGTTAATAAAAAAGACTTACTCATGTTTATGATCACTGCTGGATCAAGCCGCTGCATTGTTTTTTCGTGAGGTAATCCAAAGCTTCTTGAGGTGGATTCTGTGTTATTCCTCTCAGCGCGACTCGAACAGTAAAACTTGAGGTCTTGCTTTGTTTACGGTGATGTGTGTGTTTACACGCCGCGCGCTTCACGTGGATGATTATAATATCAATAGCGCTCAGCGCGTGGGCGTGGTTGCATTAGAGATAATGAAGGGAGACGTGAAAGACTGGACATCGCGTTGGTTTCATATGGATTACTTTATCACAGAATATTTGCTTTCGATAAGACTTGCTTAGTTTAAAAGTAGACATGTCAAGCTTTCTATAGATATATCTCTCATGTCTCTTTGTTGAGTATTTGCTGAGTCACAGTTCATTTTAATGACGCGTTTCTAAATAAAGATCACGCAGACCAAGGCGCCAGACAGCACACCCTGTTTGTTTTCTATATTTTATAAATGCACAAAGTTCTGTTATTATTATGTGTGTATACAAATAAAAGTAAACCATTTACAGATTCGATTGATGTATTGATCTCATCTGTAAGATCAAAACTGAAAGTGTAATTTAAGTTATTTTCGGTTATCAGGAGAAGATGCCACAAAATCTATCCACTTATTCGACCTCAAGAGGGTTTTTAACCTAGAAGAGTACAAGGCTGGCTGAGCACAAAGGCTATTTCTAAAAAAAAAAAAAGGGGGTCAATTCTGACTTTGCTATGACCTATCTGGAAACGCATCACCATCTGAAAAAATCAGATGCCTAAACTACATCAAGTATGTTGAAAGTTAACTTATTTAAACAAAGATCATAAATTTCTAATAAGACTGTTAACAACATGTGAGTAAAAAATTTTGGCGCAGATGAAGCAATAGTAACGTGTCATGGTGTTTGTGTGTTGTGTCCCGTGAACGGGTCCTCACAGGAGAGATGCGAACTGTCTTCTCGAAATCATAGCGGGGTCAGCGTGTTCTTAGCACCGTGGCTTGGTGGCTGTGAAGTCATCACTGTGTCTGTCACGCGCCCCTGTTCCTCTTTCGGGCTTGAACTGATGGTGAAACTAACGACATTATTAACTGTCTTGATATTTACTTTGAAAGATGACGCTCGCGATTATGGTAAGGGGCGTTACATTTCCGACGCGTGCGTGTGGTGTTCGGCCAATCACAATGCATTGGGTCAGGTGGCAAATCAGAGCAGACTGCGCTTGTCTGAAGGAGGGGCTTTGTAGAAAACGAAGCGGTTGAGAGAGGCGGGGCATAGAGGAACAACAATAATGTACATTATGCAGAAAATAATGTGTTCTGAACATTAAGCATGTCACATTCTGTTCAACCATACACAAAATAATGATCTTTAAAAATAGCATCATATGACCCCTTTAAATAATCTATTATGCACCAGTTTGTTATAAATTTACTGGCCAGATTATTTGCTCTTTAAATGAATAAAAAAAAATGTAGACAGCATGCAGTAACTGTCAAGCTGTGTCAGCTGGAAAATTTTTTTGTTCATATAGCTAATAGGCTGATGTTTTTTTAAGCTCTGAAGATTGTTAACCTCCAAGTTTTTATCCGCCTGGAAACAGAGTTGTGTTTGCAAGATGCTATTACAGTGAGCTCTTTTGAGGATGACAAAAAAATCACTTATAGGCAATACATATCAAGTTGATCGCTCACTTTTTTATGGCTTGCTGTATAGAAAATGTTATTGCTAGATACTGTTGCATGATTAAGTGCTCGAAATAAAGGTTTTTTTCTTTCGTTTTTAATTAAGAAGTTGATATTGGGTTTAATATTACACAAAATGTTTTTTTTTTTGTTTCAGACTTCTATAGTCTTTTTTCTTCTCAATTCTAATGCATGGCATTTACTATGAATGTCCCAACTTGTACGCATGATCTTCTCAGGTTCATTTGAAGGCATTATCAGTATTTGTCTGCTCATGTGATCTCAACATGTCTGTCCACATGAGGCTTCATGACAAATAAAGCTGCTTTAATCAGGACACTTATATGACATTCTTCAAAAGCATCATTCATTTCTGTAGAGCTGCACATTTTAATAAGGATCAAATGAATGAGTTCATCTTTGAGAATGAAAACCAACCCGTTTGTTCCTCAGTATCTTCATGTTTGACATGAATGTTTCTTCAATCTTCATGTCTTCTCTCTCCTCTTTAATAAACGCCATCTTTATAATAGTGTGTCACGTGGGTCTCAGTTGCTTCAGCAGTTTTTCTGTGTTTGGACACTTTGCCCTGTTTAAGACGAGAATAATTAACGGAAAGAAAAATCAATACAAACTAAATCTCTGGGTGCATCTCAATCAGCTCCCTAGTTCAGATAGTCAGCATTGTTGTTGCCCGTTGCATTCTTAGCATCAGGTGTTGTCAGTGTGCGATGATTCGAGCGCATTGAATCACTGAGTTATTGTGCGATGCAATTGATTCAGTTGACTCAGAAATTTCGAAAAGCTGTTTCTCTCAACACTTCTTGCCAGTGACTGAATTCGTGTTTATGATAAACTGGTTCATCATATAGGGAGCGAAATGAGACGGACCTTTTCTGTTACTCATGCGCGAATGCACTTTACTCATATAAAATAACCTTCATTAATAATAAAAATAGTCTTATTTTCGGTAATAATTAATTTCACAAGTTTATATACAATTCTCTAATAGAGGAATATTGATTTAAACACTTTAAATGGTCTAACAGCCCGCTGGATTACACTGCGCCCCACAACAGCGACGCGGGGGAACTCCATCATAGTGATGTCGAGCTCCTTAACGTCCTGTCCAAGGCAGCTGATGAGCTCGGTCTGGAGTGGGCGCCTCCTGCCAAGCCGGACAGAAGCTGTCTGGATGAGTGGTACCTCCAGTCGGATCGCGGCCGAAAGGACACCCCGTGGGGGCCCGACCCCTTTTTCCCCGCAGTGCACGATGAGATAACGAAGTTGTGGAATGCAGCCCTCACCAGTCGAGTGCACAACCCGGATCCTCCCTCCTTTCTTCTTTTGATGCGCTTTGACCAAGTGGGTTTTTTCAAACCCCCCCCCCCCCCCCCCCCCCCTAAGAAGCCGTCGCTGTCCCTCTCTGACCCTTCAGCCGCGGCGACTGGAGTGGCAAGAAACACCTTCTCTCCCATCTAAATCTTGCCGTGCCACTGCAAACTTCGCCGGCACGGACAGCTTTACCCACGGCAACGACAACCAACAAGAACTGCTTCAGCACTTCACGTGATGGCGATACTCCAGGTGTATCAGGCCAAGCTGCTCAAGTCTCTGGATGAGGACGGGCCAGACCCTGAAGGATGGATCTGGCCCTCAGAGCGACGAAGGTGTTCTTCGTGTGTTGTTCCTGCCCTGTATTACCCCTTGGATGTTCGCTATTAAAGATCTGTGTTTGAGTTACTCCTTCGTCTCCGCATTCCTTGCTCCTTACCGTAGGCAAGTGTGACAGAACACAGGAACCAAATAACAGTAAGCAGTGCCCCTTCTCCTTGTTTTTTATTCCTTTTTGAAAGTGTTTTGTTTTGAAAGTGTCAATATTTTGTGTGGCCACCATTATTTTCCAGCACTGCCTTAACCCTCTTGGGAATGGAGTTCACCATAGTTTCACAGGTTGCCACTGGAGTCCTCTCCACTCCTCCATGACGACATCACGGAGCTGTGGTGTTATAGACCCTTGAGATGCGCAATCCTAGGGTTTATAGGTGCTTCTTTGGTTTCCTAGGCCCTTCTTTATATAAGGAGCCCATATAAGCACATATGAAAGAAAGAAAAAATCTGAATATTATAGTATGTGTACAGTGCAACAGCAAAGAGCTTTTTTACATTTTAGAGAAGCCAAGTTGCGATACCAAACAGCACCACATGGAGATGAAAAAAAAAACTAAACCAACCGCCTGCTGACTGTATATATCTACTATAGTACACGGATCCATTCAGTATAACTAGACACAACAACATAAACATGACAAATCAAAGCATTATCGTGAATGTGTGTGGAAACATCGTGAATGTACGGGAATGTCTGTGCCAGTGCATAAATACAATGTGTGATTGGTGCGTCAAGAGCACTAATACACGGATTATTATAGCGGACTCACACGTGCTTACTGTACGACTCCTGTACGCCACCGCAATCGTCTTTACCTTGATTGCAGTCTTCATCCATCAAAACTTTACTACGCTCATCTGGCCGCACAGCGGTGGGATGTGTTTACAATCCGTTCAGTCTGTACTTCACACAGCGTGACGTGTGAGGGCTCGCGCTCTTCAGAGACAATCCCAGAATATGACAGAGCTCGTGTTTTAAAAAAACACACTGGAATGAATAATTCACTAAAAAAGCAAAGCGAGTCTCTTTTCTCTCTGCAATCTCTGATGTAATCAACCTGGTTCCTTTATATTAGAGCTGTTTTGGACGGATTGTTTGAATGCATTCGCTTACTGGATCAGTTGACTGAAAACTTTCCCGGAGTTTAGCAACATAAAATGATCTGATCGCAAGCAGAGAAGCAAATTGGGTTAAAGGTTAGAATAGAAATTTGTTTGGGGGGCCTTCATTAGTTTGCGTAAATGATTTTACCGCAGTAATATTGGAAAATTAATCATATGCGTTACACGATGACACCCTAAATATATATATATATATATGTGTGTTTGTGTGTGTGTATGTATTTGTACTACATGGATTTAGAATATATATGTGTGTTTGTTTAGGCGTGTCTGTCGGTATAATTAGGGATGTAACGATTACCGGTTTCACGATAAATCACGATAAAATGCCCTGACGGTTAGTATTAGCGTTTAAAATTTAATTATCATCAAAACCGTGTTTGATTATCGCGATTTTGAAACTCGCGGTAAATCCTGTCCAGCCAGCATCAATCTGACGCAGAAGCAGCAGTCATGCCAGTGTTGTTGTTTTTTTTTTTTTTTTGCACTAGAGGAATGGCGAAGGCAGTGACAGCGCTCGGGAGATTTTTCAGCCATCTAAGAGGACCAAATCGGTGGTCTGGTCGTATTTTGGCTTTTACAAGAGTCCTGAAGGCAATTTAATCGAGGATGGTCACCCTGTCTGCCGATCTTGCAAGAAGAAAGTCGCTGCAAAAGGGGGAAACGCATCAAATTTGCTCAGTCATCTTCGTGACCACCACCCACTGTTATATAGCGAATGCAAGGTAACTTTTACCTCAATACCAAAATTACTGGGCAAATAATTGGACAAAAAAATATTGATTATAGATTAAATATTTTGTTATCTCACTTGTTTAATGCAAAGCTTCCGCGAAGAAAAGTTTGCAGTAAGTGGCTTTGAGCCAAGATGAACGAACGTGCAAACTATGGTTGACATTTAAGGGATAATGTATTGTATATTCATAGTTAACTTATTACACTGATTTTTTTTTTGTTTACCTAAAATAATATATAAATACGGGGATATGAAATATTGAATTGAGATTAATGTTTTGAAATCTTATAAATCCATTATGAACAGTGTACAAAACAATCGTCAGGACAATGTGATCACTATAGCAAAATTATAGTAGTATTAATACTAAGTTCCTCTGATTTTATTTTCAATACAATCAAAAACTGAGACGGCAAGTTGCATTTGAATGAAACGAGAGAGAGCGTCTGCGCCTCTGCGGTGATACAAGAGACATGCGGCGACTTCAAACGAAAGTGAGCATCCCTATGCCCTACTCCCTGTGTTCTTTTGAAGGTTCAGTGTATTCCTGTCTCGTATAACGTTTTGAAACTCCCTCTTCGACGGGATGCTGAACCAAATGTTACCTATGACAACACGGGCGTGCGTGCATCATTCAGTACTACCCTAAGTTTTTGATAAAAAATTATATATATATATATATTATTTTATTCAAATATTGTCTAATAGTGTCTTATTTACTATTAAACGTTTTAAAACTAAACTTGCTTACACTACCATGTGTTCTTTTAAAGCCTAGTTTACCTCCCTCCCAGTCATCCCGATAAAAAATGCGTTGTCATAGGACATTATAATAGACAAATTTAATTAGCCTATTCTATTTGTTTGTATGTGAACTCGAAATCAACCCCATCTTTGCTTTAAAAAGCATCACAAGATCTCCAAACCGAAGATCACATGATCAATACGGAAATCACATTGTGGGTGTGTGGATATATATAAGATCTATAATAATCTATATCATATATAGCTATATATAATAGGCCACGTGATTTATTAGTATTATTATTAGGGCTTCATTTTAATGTTTTTGCTAAAAAAAAAGTGCATATACTTCTAATTTGTATTTGTTTTTTGTGTTTTTTCAATATAAAAGTTATTGAATGTTTTCAGTGTGTGTATCGTTCTTTTTTTGAACTTTTCAGCTAATTTTAACAAGCACCGTGATAATATTGATACGGGATAACTTTGGGTCACTATAATCAGATGAAATTTTCCAAAATACCGTTTTCCATCCCTATTATATAGACAGTGGTGTGAAAAAGTGTTGGCCCACTTCCTGATTTCTTATTTTTTTGCATGTTTGGTCACACTTTAATGTTTCAGATCATCAAACAATTTTAAATATTAGTAAAAGATAACACAAGTGAACACATCATGCAGTTTTTAAATGAAGGTTTTTTATTATTATGGGAAAACAAAATTCAAAACTACATGGCCCTGTGTGAAAAAAAGTGTTTGCCCCCTAAACCTAAAAACTGTTTGGGCCACCCTTAGCAGCAACAACTGCAATCAAGGGTTTGCGATAACTTGCAATGAGTCTGTTACAGCGCTGTTTTGGTCCACTCATCTATGCAGAATTGTTTTAATTCAGCCACTTGAAGTTTTTCGGGGGGGGGGGGGAGCATGAACTGCCTTTTTAAGTTCATGCCACAGCATCTCAATAGGATTCTGGTCAGGACTTTGACTAGGCCACTCCAAAGTCTTCATTTTGTTTTTCTTCAGCCATTCAGAGGTGGACTTGCTGGTGTGTTTGGATCATTGTCCTGCTGCAGAACCCAAGTTCGCTTCAGCTTGAGGTCACGGAACAGATGGCTGGACATTCTCCTTCAGGATTTCTTGGTAAAAAGCAGAATTTATGGTTTCATTTATCACAGCAAGTCTTTCAGGTCCTGAAGCAGTAAAACAGCCCCAGACCATCACACTGCCACAACCATATTTTACTGTTGGTATTATGTTCTTTTTCTGAAATGCAGTGTTCCTTTTACGCCAGACGTAATGGGACACACACCTTCCAAAAAGTTCAACTTTTGTCTCGTCAGTCCAGAGTATTTTCCCAAAAGTCTTGGGGAACATCAAGATGTTTTCTGGCAAAACTGAAACAAGCCCGGCTTATGTTATCTTATTGTCTGCTCAGCGCTATGTGGGTTTTTCTGTCTTTGGAAACGCTGCCATGCAGAGCTGATTGTTGGCCCAGTGTGTTCCTGCTGCTTAAGTGGAGTCATGAACAACGGGGACCTGGAACGGACCAGGGCAGTGGTGGTGTGGGCGGTGCTCCTGAGCCCCGTGTGTTTCCCTCTCGCCTGGCTTGGATGTCTGTTGTGGGGTCTTTTGTGAGCCTCGTCTTTGATGAGTCGGCCGCGGGTCTCATTTTTGGGGTAAACTTGTAGAGCGGCGGGGGGGGGGGGGGGGTGGGGGGGGGGGGGGGGGGGGTGGGGGGGGGGGGGTGTGGGGGGGGGGGGGGGGGGGGGGGGGGGGGGGGGGGGGTGGGGGGGGGGGGGGGGGGGGGGGGGGGGGTCGCCACTCCGAAGCTCACTGTGCCAGGGGGTTTGCCATGGTGGGGCAGAAGGGCTCGCACTGTGGTCGCTGGAGTCCAAAGTTTTACGAAATGGCTTTATACAAACCGGTTCCAGACTGGATAGAGCGCATTTACTTCTTATGCGCATCGTTCTGATTTTGCTTTTGGATCTCGGAGGATGTCTTTCGCTTTGAGCAGCGTTTAGTCTACTTCACGTTGCCGGCAGGATCCTATTCTTTATTCGAACAGTGGCAGTATCAGGCTGGGGGTGGCTAGGAATTTTAATCCGGTGAAACTGCATGTTGTGTTTACTTGTGTTATCTTTGACTAATATTTAAATTAGTTTGATGATCTGATACATTAAAGTGTGACAAACATGCAAAAAAATGAGAAATCAGGAAGGGGGCCAACATTTTTTCACACCACTGTATATGTATTTTGTGTGTGTGGTGTGTCTGTCAGTATATATGTATGTATGTATGTATGTATGTATGTATATATACACATATATATATATACATATGCGCGTGTCTATCTGCATGTGCATTAGGGATATGCTTCTCTATAACTGAGACCATTGCGACAACATAGCCAATGATACATTGGTTTCTGGACAATAAGTTGACTCACAGCCTCTGGACTGACTCCCTTAGTATAAACAAATAATGTGTCAACAAATAATTCTTACCCAATGCAGAAAAGAGGGGAATAAAACATTATACTTACCTGTGTCCTTGGACGATGCCACCTCTGTTGTTCACTTGTGCAAGCCACTGTTGGTGGGACAGATTTTAGATGAAGCTGCACATAGTGGGCTGTTTGAAACAACAGAGCTGATAGATGGTTACACAACCCTTTGCCAGCTGCACAACTACATGCACAAGCAGTGACACAAGGCTCCCCATGTGACTCCAAAGATATCTGTAAAAAGAATACAATATTTATTCCAACACTTGCTACAGCTACACTGCCCAGCACATTTTGTATGTCTAGCTCATTTAACAAAAACTGATTCAATTCATAGACTAATTTGGTGAGAGCTAGGAACTGAACTAAGAGTCAGATAAGAGAGACATACTAAATTTTAAGAGTGGTGGGCCCCCACAAGTCATGACCAAAATGAAAAACCACTGAGATACACAAGCGCTGCTGTATGAACATCGCAAACTGTAAATAACAGTGGAAAAATTGCAACTAGTCTGCAACCGCAGAAGCTATGTACAGATATTACATCAGAACACAAGTATTTAACTAGAAAAAAACTGCAATAGCAGTTACGTTAAGTAAAATTGAACTTGCTATCAGAATCAAAGATAGCTAATCTGCTATCAGACTTTGACGCCAACTGGCAGATTATGTATAACCTCCAGTGTGTGGGGTTCCTTGTTTTTCCTCATTGACCGGTAGCATCTACTGAGCATACATAAACAATGTAAAAGTCAATATATATGTAATCAACATGTAACATATTTAAAAAATACCATATAAATTATTTTATACATGCGACCAGTCTATACGGTAGTGACCATAGCAGCTAATTATAAACTTACCCAGATAGCCATGAATAAATTATTTAACAAAGAATTTATAACCCTTCCTTAGTCTTGATTCCGTAGTGGAAGAGTGTTGTGCAACAATTCGGCTAACATCCTCAAACTTGATTTGCGGCAGAGTGGAGAGAGTTGTAGTGAAGAACCTTTCCATTTTCCCTCAGCGTAGAAATAGTGTTATCGATCACTAAACCGGAAGAATATTTACCCAGCAACGATGCATTTCCGGTTCTTGTGAAATTGGCCTATTGTGCTTAATTGATGTGTCACACCTCAATTGATGCGTTACGCTGATCTAATCTAATATAAGTGAATTTGTCATTGTACTATTTTATTGTATAGTCTGTTTTTTAAATAATAATAGTCAAGTCAAGTCACCTTTATTTGTATAGTTCTTTATACAATACTGGTTGTGTCAAAGCAGCTTTACAGTGTCAAACAGGAAAATAGTTTGTCAATGATGCAAGAAGACAATAACAAGAGTAATTTTTCAGCTAAAGTCAGTTCATTGATGATTCAGTGATGTTATCATTCAGTTCAGTTCTCTTCCAATAGTGTCTGTGCAATCAGTCAAGCGTCCCCAACTAAATAGGAAAAGGATCTGCTACCCGCAGTTGATTTTGATATTCTAGGTATTATCAAATGGCCAGAGTTTTAATATTGCAGCAACTGAATGACGAGTGCATAAGACTTGCTCAAGTACAAAGGAGCTAAACCATTCTGGGCTTTATAAGTAATTAGCAAGATTTTAAAATGTATTCATTGTTCAATAGGCGCCCACTGCAGTGTTGACAGAATTGGGCTAATATGGTCGTACTTCCTGGTTCTAGTAAGAACTTTAGTTGCTGCATTTTGGACCAGTTGGAGTTTGTTTATTAAGCACACAGAGCAACCACCCAATAAAGCATTTCAATAATCTAACCTTGAGGTCATGAAAGCATTAATTAACAAATTAATTTTCTGCATTTGACATTGAGAGCATGGGTCGTAATTTAGATATATTTTTAAGATGGAAAAATGAAAAATGCAAGAAACATGGTTTTCAAAGGAAAGATTGCTATCAAATAGCACACCTACTGTAGGTTCCTAACTGATGACGAGGAATTAACAGAGCAGCCATCAAGTGTTAGACAGTGTTCTAGGTTATTGCATGCTGAGGTTTTTGGTCCAATAATTAAAGCCTCATTTTTTTTTCCAGAATTTAGCAGTAGGAAATTACTAATCATCCAATTTTTATATCAACTATGCATTCCATTGGTTTTTGGGGGGGGGGCAAAAAATTGTAGGTTCATTCGGGGAGCGAAGAAATATATATCGGAGTATCATCAGGATAACAGTGAAAACTAACACCATGTTTCTTGATATCTCCCAAGGGTAACATGTAAAGTGTTAAAAGCAACGGTCCTAGTACTGAGCCTTGAGGCACTCCATACTGTACTTGATCGATATGATATCTCATCATCCACTGCTACGAATTGATGACGGTCAGATAAGTAAGATTTGAACCATGACAATGCAATTCCACTAATGCCAACATAATTTTGTAGTCTTCTCAAAAGGATGTTGTGGTCAATATTGTCAAACCAAGCGCTAAGATCCAGTAACACTAATAGAGAAATACAACCACGATCGGGTGATAAGAGCAGGTCATTTGTAACTCTAGTGAGAGCAGTCTCAGTACTATGATACGGTATAAATCCTGACTGGAAGATACCATTTCTCTCCAAGAAGGAACATAGCTGAGAGGATACTGCCTTTTCTAGTATTTTTGACAGAAAAGGGAGATTTGAGATCGGTCTGTAATTAACTAATTCTCCAGGATCGATTTGTGTTTTTATATGAGAGGCTTAATAACAGCCAATTTGAAGGTTTTAGGGACATATCCAAAAGACAGTGATGAATTAATGATATTCAGAAGAAGATCTATGACTTCTGGAAGCACCTCTTTTAGTAGCTTAGAGGGAATAGGACTAACATACCTGTGGTAGGTTTGAAAAATAGGCCTCTGAGCCCATCTAAGCATTCGGTTACACTTATAATATCTTTTCATTTATAAATAATAACATTAATATACTCTTCTCTTACATATCAGAGTTACTATATATTCTATAGCTATAAATTATGAGATACTGTTTTGTAATGTGTTTACTAAGACTACTAACCCTATGATTTAAATGGAATATTGAAAATGCTTATAATGTTAGTAAACTGTCCTGTTCATATTATCTTCATTTGTTGGTTTTGTTGTGTAGACCTCTGTTTACACATCTTAACAAATAATCTATTACTTATTTGTTCATGTTTTTGCAGTATCTAATCTAAAGTGGAAAGTATTCATCATTTGCAAATGTTTATAAATGTTTACTAATCATTAGTAGATTTATGAGCAGTCATCTCAGTGGCAAAAAGTGTCCCGAAAGACCTGAATTTACCCTATTCACACATCTTTACTAATCATTTATTAATAATTTGTTCATGTTTTTGCAGTAGCCAAACTTAAGTTAAAACTATTCATCATCTAAATGTTTATAAACAATTACGAAACATTTAGTATAATTTATGGCATTGGCTTTAGCTAATGTACAGGGTTGTCAAGTGTGGGCTGTCGTAAGTTTTAGCTAACTGGCTTGCTAAAACATAACAGATTGTATTTTGGTGGCAATTTTTTTGTTGTATTGCCTCAACACTCACATTAGTATACTACTCTTCAGTATATCATTAAACAGGATATTCCTTGAATCATAAATAAACAGTGGGAAACGAATCATTTTTTAAAAAGAAGACTACTTGTTAATTTACAAAACAATAAAATAAACAGACTGAACCGTTGTTCCCTTAATGTAAATCAAATTGACCCCTGTAACTGTTGACTCTCTTTAACCCACCCTTAAACCTACTCATACCAACAAACCTGTCCCTAACCTCACCCATATCACACCTCAATAGCAGCAAAAGTGTTGTGCATTAACCACATCTTTTAATCATTTTTATAACATATGTTAAATCATTTATAGATAATTCTTGTCATATAATTGAAATTTTAATGGACATTTTTGCATTTTTAACTTACATGAAATAATGTTTGAGCATTATCTAATGTATAATTATTAGCACACATACAAGCACAGTATCTCACGTTTCTAAAACGGGCCTTTGTTTTTTTGGAAACATATATTACTAATGCACCCAGTCTCATAAAAATACTTACCTCTGGGTACTTTTCTGCAACACTGTTTTTACGTACCTTACTGCACGTTTCGCCGCAGTTTCAAAGAGAAATGTCCACTGAGTGGCACTAAAACACGGGTTCAATACGTCAACCCTGGCACGTTTTTATTACGTTGATATAGGTACGTGTTGCTGTGTTTTTATTACGTTGCTTCTGGTACGTATTGCGGCGGTTCAGAATTCAAATATCCGGGGACTGTTGCTAAAAGTTAATGTTCTGTCGTGTTGGAAATATGCCCTACACCAAACCCAACCCTAAACCTACCCGATAGAGTTAACAAATGGAAAACTGATATAAAAACAAATTTTTTGATGCAACCGTGCCATTTTAACTTCCTTATATGCAGATTTGATCTGTGTTGTTGAACCGCAGCTACACAGGATTCGAACCGGAGCTCCTCACCTCTCAAGTACGTCTCCGTACTCCGTGAGCTACCGAACAACCCTATCGTCTATGAAAACCCATTGATATGAAGCTGGATATGTGCAGTGCTAACAATCAAAAGCATCAGTTTTCAAATCTCCCAGCATATTAAAAATGTTTTGAAGTCACAACATAATACTCTTCAAGTAATTGTGCGAAAATTCATAGAAACTCTGTAAATCATACTCTGTGTGAAAGTACTGTTAAAAAGGTGTCAGAGTTTTACTGCCTCTAGTGTTAATTTTTTTTGGAAACTGCAGTGATATGTACTTATTGGTACGTATTTCGCGTCTTGCAAAAATGTGCCCCCGGGTACGCATTTGCCATGAGACCGGGTAAAACTAATGTTACATTTAGCATTATATAATGTTTGTTAAGGATTTATTAATCAAAGTTATTATAAAGTGTTACCATAAAAGTTTTATGTTTAATATAAGCGACTTTGACATTGTTGTATTGCTGATGTGTTTTTTTCTTTCATTAAGAGTAATGTTGAATCAACCTTAAGCATTACTTTTGTTCCAAGAATAGGAAAGATCTAACGTTAAAGATCAAAATAAGCACTACAGATGTGAGAATGCAAGATTAGCTGCTGCTGAGGTAAATAACTGGTCTCGTTCTTTATCTGCTGTCTCTTTGCAAAGGTTGTGGAGTATGTACTGTTATAGCACTCGTTAAGTAAGAACTTTTTGATATTAAGTACTTACTCAGAGAGTATGTGGTTTTGGACGCAGCCAATAATTTTCCTCAATAAGTATTAAATGTGGTGAATGTAACCGATCTCCATTGGACACGATCACCCACTGGAGTGCCCATGAGCTCCACCAGAGAGTGCTCCATCCCTGACTTTTATCATTCACCCAGGACTCCATTTCCCACAATCCTTTTTCTGGACTCATCTGCACTCATTACCAGTTCACAGCTGCCTCACATTAGGACTATAAAAGATGCACCATACTCACAAACCCAGCGCTGTATGATGGGTATTGCCTAGTTTCATAGCTCCTAGTTCTGTTTCCTAGTTTCCCTGTGTCCGTCAAGGTAGGCCTATTTGTGTTATTGACCCTGGACCGTTTTGCCTTGATATTTTGTTTGGATAGTTTTATGCTGCCCTTCTATTACCATGTGCCTGTTTTTGTTTTCTTATCACCTCTTTTGGATTGCCCTTTGGCTGTATCCGTAGCTTCAGTCATTAATTTGCCGCTTGCCTGGTTTAGCATCACCTACAATTCGTCTCTTAATAAACTTCAGTAGAGCCTCTACTCCGGTTCACGCCTCCCCTGCATTACACCATTCAGTTTATCCTATCCCTACTCTGCAGCTTTAAAAAAATATAATTGAAAAAAACTAAACTCTTCTATTCTACAAAATAATCTTTGAACACTTGAATGCTATAGTTTAGGGGTTCCCAACCACATTCCTGGAGACTTCCCAACACTGTGGCTGTATCTGCCAATCACCTTTTTAACACCCTTGAATTAGGGCACTATTTGAGGGGACAGCCATTTGTAGTGGTGTCTGAAACCATAGTGGATGTTCTCGAGTGCACTCATTCTATCCCATAATGCACCGCAATAATGAGTGTACAACCAGTGTACACTCAAGGGCTAGAGAATACCCATAATGCACTGTCAAAGTTGTGCGGCGAATTAATTCCCACATCTGACCATAAGATCGCGTCCACAGCAGAATCCTATAGGTGTACATTTCTAAATAATTTATTATTTAATTGTTACAATTGTTAAATTGTAAGGTTTGTATACATGACTGAAATCAAAATAGTTTGTATTTTATGTCCATATATGTCCTTGTGGGAGTGCCTGTGTTTTTTTTTTTCTCTCTCTCTCTCTCTCTCTCCCCTTTCCCTGTCGATCTCTTAGGCCGCCTTCCTTGACTGCTGATCGGCTCATGACGCTGTCAGTCATCATTAAGCAACGTGACGCCGACCTATCCGCTGCCGGTAAAGTTTCCACCGGCAGATAAAAGGACGCGGAAAGAAGTGAATGGAGACCTCTTTTGCTCCCTGATTTTTGCTGTCATTTTACTCGTTTTGACTTGCTTTATTTGTTATTTCGTTTATGCCAAAATCCTTGGTGTTTTTTTGTTCTGATATTTTTTTTTTTTTATCATTTTCCCTTTTTGATTTGCCATGTCGTTTGGTTATTTTGTTACTTTGTGACTCGGATGGCGTTGCTCTTTGGGCTTTGATGAGCTTACGCTCTATGATGTTTACTCTTTACTCAAGAGGAAGGTGGATAGGGAAGATGTCATGTGACTTACATTGTGCAACAATTTAGGTAACTTGATGTGTTTAGACTGTATAATTTATATTTTGTAAATATATTTTGTAGTTATATGGATTCTTTTCACCTTGTATAATAAATCACTTTCATTGGCAGTTCGTGTCCCTGCATTGTCTCTTGCTGCCTCCATCAGTTTACAGATTTGCCACAAAAATGTATGTTACTCCTTTTAACACTAGACCATCTAAAAAGGGTCGTAACATTGTATCATTACTAATAGACAGTTTGCCAAGTGTTAAATAATTATCACAGGTTCTGACCAAGAAGTGGAAAATCTAATCCATCTAAGGGCGGAGAAGAATCGCTTGTTCTTCGGCAAAAGAAACGCAGCTCAACATGGATGGGAGTAAGTCTATTGTCTGTTATTACAAGTATTTTAGGCAGTGAAATCAGTTTATAACAACAATGACAAACGGCGATGATTAATAGATAATAATTTGTTTTATTGTTTCTCTCTTTCAGTCACCAAAGTTTACAGAAGCTCAAGAAAAATTGCAAAGTTAACAAAATGTCTATGAACAAAGAACAACGTTACACAGTTATATGATAAAGAATAGCTTTGGGATATAGACATATTTTATTTGTGCAATATATTTAATAGAGTATATCCATATACTCTAGTTTTAGAACGATATCCACGATTGTCATCTTAAGGCAGCTTTAATCGTCAAATTTATATTTGTCAACACGCAGGAAAAAATGGTATGTCTTTGAGTTATACAGTTAAGTCAAAATGCCACTTTCAGAATAGGTGCTGCTATCAAGTATTGCCTTCATGAGAAACTGATACAATGAATTATGCAAGGGAGTGTTTTTTTTTTCTTACGCATACAGCACTTATAGAAATTATTTTAGTAATTATGCTTGTTTCATATACTACATAACACAATTATGTCGGCAGGACAGCTTTACAATGATTTTTATGTCAGATGTACTTTTGTTATTTGTATCTTTATTAAGTCTTGAAATTAATGTGTTAAATAAACCTTCATCAATGTTTGAGGGCTGAATTTGTGTTTCAGAGCTGTCCTTAAAGAGATGGGTCTTGATAATAAAGTCAGCCCAGCGAGGGCTGGGAAAACCTGAAAAAAGGTTTGTATTTTCAATTTGTCACAAAAATAAAAAGTCATGCATTAGGTTATTTTAGTGATTTTTACTACTGGTGTCGGGCTCCAAATAGCTTTATCAAATTATTCAGTGTGACGCGTGCACTTTAAAGGCAGAGTAAGTGATTTCTGGTAGCCAATGTTGATATTTGAAATCACCAAAACAAACACGCCCCTACCCCAAAAGGGTCTTGCCCCTATTTTGATAGCTCCACCCCACACAAACGTACGCAACCCAGGCAACGATTACAGTTCTGGAAACAAAGAAAACCAAATGTTACCCGCGGTGATCGTTTCTACGACGTGAGCGGGCGCAGCGCAACAACATGGGGGGAATCCCCGGGGTAGCGGCGAGAAAACTGCTGGCCGGGTTCTATTTATGACTTTCTGCACACAATTTCTAATTGTTTTTTCAACGGTCGTTTTGATCGCTCCAGTGGCCTTGTGGCTCAGGTTCACTGTTAATGGAGATCTCACTCATTATGTGGCTCCGTATGTGAGGATGTACCAACGAAATAGTCAAACCCGGGTTCGGTGGGCCTGGTCTGAGAATCGCAATGCCGAGGCTGGCCGCTCCGGAGTTCCCTCCATACCGCAAGCTGGATCCGGATATTTACAAACCCACTAATTCGTTCAGCCTAGATTTCGGTTCCCGACGAGGGACAGGGTGTGCCTCTTTTAGTTTTTAATATATATTTTTGCCGCCATCTCTATCTTTCTGTCGCTCGGATCGCTAATGTCCGTGCACTGAATGTTCTCTCCTCCACATCACGAGTAGACACCTTATTCCTGATTGGCTACAAGTTTGTGTTTTTGAAAAATCACGACGACGGCTTTCAATAACAATTAAGCGGTTGCATGCAGGGGCTGGAGGTAAGGTTGGGTGAGCACAATTGTTTGGACTATTTGTATACGCTGTTGGTGGGTGGTTTTGTGTGCCTTTTTGGAGCTTACTAGACACTGTAGGCTTTTGTTACAGGAAATGGTGGCTTATTTTAATCTTATCCTTTCCCAAAATATTTGCAGGAACTGAAGCAGCCACCATCAGGTGTGGGTTCGGAGTCAAGAGGAGACAACTGCAGGGAGCTGGAAGTGGTTTGGTCTGATGCATGAAGCTATCAGCCTCTCGTTCTGATTGCTTCAGGATCCACTTCCGCCACACCACCATCCAGCTCCACAGACCCACTTGAAAGAGGTGACAGTGAGGCTACCCCCTTGCCAGCAAAAAGCCAGCGTGGGGATCGAGTTTTAGAGTTCCTGGAAAAAGAGGCAGAGAGGTCCGTGGCCAGGGAGAGAAGATCAAATAAAGAGGAGAGAAAAAATGTATACACCTGTTGGAGAGAATTGTTAATAAGATGTTCATTTGTAAAACAAATTAATAATAATAATAAAGGTCCTTGAACTTGTTTTCTCATTTTTACTATTGCAAGCAATACGATGGTTTAATTATTGGTTACAGTTGATCAGGTCATGAGGTTTTTTTTTTTCTTTTGAAACAGATACTATCTCATCTACTTCTAACATCCTTGCAAATGGGAAATATAGTTACACATTATTGCATGTGATGTGAGATCTGGAGGGGGGTGGGGGGGGGGGGGGGGGGGGGGGGGGAGGGGGGGGGGGATAAAAGCGAATGGAATCGAAAAGAAAGTTATTGTATGGGACTGGTTGACCTGGTAACTCATATTAGTATATACAGTTATTTTTATTTTTATTTTTTTTGCAGAAATCTATTCAGCAGAGGATTCTATAGCTGAATGTAGTTATGATACCTGAGAGCTGTCACACTGATAATGTAATCTCTGCCAGGTGCAGAGCTCCTGCAATTCCTCAACAACTGGGAAATTAATTACTTGGGCTCTTTCGCTCACAATCTTATTTGCCACAAAGCGAAAAAAAAGGGGTGGAGGGTGGCCAAACGGTTAACAATGGGGCCAAAAAAGTCCAGTTGCCATGAGCATAATGGTCACGTAGAATGAGTGCGAATGTGGGCAGTAGTCTGACTTGTAAAGCGGATGTCTAAAGTATACACTCATCGGGGGGGATCACTAAACGGGGAGCATCCCTAGAAAATGGATAGAACTGAGATGTGATGGTTGATGTGGCAATACTTCATGGCTGGTGGTCCAACCTAAGAAATTGTAAAAAGATCTCAATAATGTCACATGCTTCATCATTTTGACCTCAAAACATGGAAGACATTTTTTTATTTTGAAATGAATATAACTAGGCTATATAACTTTAAATGTATATATCTCAAACTGATTCAAAATGATGGAGATCATGTTTTCCCCATAGAGTTTATGCATGTACAATTATGTAACATTTTTAAACAAAACTATGAAGTCTTTATTTTTTACATGAAATGCTTACTTGTATTATTATTCTGACATCACACTTTACCGGTAAGTGCAGTGGCTCACAAGTAGAGAGCGCTATAGGACTGTTGACTTGCAAGTTGTCGGCAGTATAAGAAAATCACTCGTCTCAGTTCTTCTCTGGAAGCTTCTTCATTTCATTTGTATTTCAATATCAACTGTATAATTTCAATCACCATTTGAGAATACTATTGCTTAAAGGTCGAAGTGACATAGATGAAGGCGCTGGGGCAATGTGGTGTTCATGCAAATTACTTGTATATAAATTTTAATAGACATGTTCCCATTCCATGCTTTTATTGGATATGACCGGGGAGCGAGGCTTTCCAGATTTGAAATAACCGCCACACACCGGCCTAAATTTTCAGGTGTCCTAATGCCGTAATTAAGCTGCGTTGGTGTGTTTAATTAGGACTGGATATGAAAAGATTGAACACCCCTGCCATTGTGCTTCTGTTTACAAACGTTAATTGCAGTGTTGATATTGTAGTGTTAATAGATTTTAGATAAATAGATTAAATGGATATATTTTAATGATACTATAATCATAGTTATTTTTTTTTGTGTAGGGTAGTTTAAAAGTGAATTATATAGTATCATTCCTGAATGTGACTGTATGTATGAGAACTGAATTGACCTGCTCTTGGGTGACTTAATGCTTTAGTTTCCAGATTTCAGAGAACCCAAAGGAAAAGAGACGGCAGTCTGATGTAAGCCAGATTTTTAAAAACACATTAGAAACCTGAAGGACCCTTTGTGAGTCTACAATCATACCTCCTGAAACTACTTTTTTTTAAAGTTTGCGTGCTTATATGTCATTTTGGTCCTGTTTACCGCCACGACTTATTTGTTTTGTACATTTTGACTGATCTTCTGTATCGTTTGGCATTGATTGTGTTAAACGGGTGTAACTCTAGACCACCAGGTTCGCGGTATGACCTCAAACAAGCGCCAAGTAAATTTTTACCCACGCACATGACAACTGTATTTATATGGCTAAAGAACATATTATTTCACTGTATTATGCTACTGTCTTCACAGAGAGGTGTCTAGAGTCATTAAATATGATTATGTCTAGTCCTCAACTATTTTTGTCCTGTTGTTTTATGTTCAAAACTTTCTTTTTTATGCAGGCTACACTAGTCACTTTTCATAACGGTCAATATTAAGCTAAACAAGCCTGCACTGACAACGAGAATTAGAAGGAAGTAAATACATATTTAGGTGGTGTAACAGGCTGTTATAATACAATGGCATTAATCAATATATTAAGATAACCTATGTTATTTAAATGACTAAAATAGCTATAGACAATAATGAGCAATAATAATTCACCACATTGCATAGGATGATGCGATGACGAATTCAAGTGCACAGATTCACCTAATTAATTATTAATTTGTTTAATTATATCATTTATAATTTGAATTATACAAAAAGAACACCAATAAACTGATCAGCAAGGTAATCAAAAAAAGGTTTTATTCATTAGCCTACATCAGACCGGATTTTTTTCTTCTTCAGGAAACAGGCAGACTAGAAAAAGCAACACAGAAGCGAACAATAAACTATATACATGGCAAAACAAAAATAAATAAATAATTAATCCAAATTTGTTTACAATTTAAGTGAGAACGTTAAATAGTTATATATTGATCAGCCGACAGGCAGCTTTACTTGACATCTCCCACCCCATACAACTCTCCATCGCGTACGTAATGGCATTTAGTTCTATCTTATACCTCTTCAGCATTCATAATCGCTGGCACGCCTTTTACCCACTTACCTCCTTTTGTGTGTATTTTAGTAAAACCTGATAAACCTTAATTTCATGATGAAAGTTTTGCTCTAGCAATGTCCTATGTAAACATACGCCAGCATGAAATGACAGCGCGAAACATACAGGAATTCTATACAGTTAAATTGTTATGACACCGCAAAAAGACGGGCCGCGCTTAAAAAAGTATAATCCAGCGGGCCGAAACCATTTTTTGGATCTGTTTTTTATCATAAACATTTTAAAACAACCGTGGGATTGTAAATCAAACATTTGAGTAAAAAGTCAGTACCGGGAGACTTAATGTTTTATTACAAAATTGTATGTACTTTAAAACGTGGCGGTTCCTAGTGTTAAATATATAAGATGACCTCAACGGCTGGAGAATGTGTGATTTTCATTTTAAAAAGGTTTTCCCTCGCCGACTTTGAATGGTCCATTAGAATGTATCAAAATTAATGTTTGTTCACATTAATTTGGTAACTACTACGTGCAACATTTGTTTATGTTACATGTCAGTTGGTAATTTTCATTGTTTCAAACCAAGTCTTAAGAATCAAACATCACATTGAAGGATCAAACACATGAACCTATTTTCCGTGGTTAATTTCAATATTGACTCAACAGCAGTGATGTAGAATCAACATCATAGTGTATTGCTTAGATATTAAGTGCTTGAATGTACAACAGTGTGTAAGGCATCTTAATGCAAGATTTTGAGTAGTTGTATTTTCAGTGTTTCAACAAAAGTGATTAAGAATCAACATCACATTGAAATGATCAAACAACATGACCTTTTTCTTGGTTAATTTCAATATTGATTCATCAACAATGATGTAGAATCAACATCATAGTGTATTGCTTAGATATTAAGTGCTTGAATGTACAACAGTGTGTAAGGCATCTTAATGCAAGATTTTGAGTAGAGTAATTCAACATGCATTTCTGCATCAAAGACGTCTGTCATTTATACAGTTTTAACAATACATTAGTTATGATATGACTTAAGGTGACCCAGGTTGTGTCAAAAAAAAGAATTCTCATTAAACAACGACAAAAAAAAATACTGTTAATGAAAAGTTATATAAACTCAATTATCCCTGATTTAACCAGAAATACATGTGTATTAGGAAAAGAGGAAATAATTACAATCAATCATGCTCTAGGAAGGAAGGGAAAAAATGGTATACACAAAGATAAAAGCAGTTAAACAACAAAGTTGCAGAATATTTTCTTCAGTTAGATGACCCCTCAATTCCAGCCAATGGGAGGCTCCATTTCTGAGTTGCCTTTGGTTTCCAGAGCGACTCTCAATTTCTGCCAGAAGACTCTGGTATCCTCTCCTGGTTTAGGCCAGTTGAGATATGTCTTCTTCTGAATTAGTTTCTTCATTCTGTAGTACGGAGACAGTTGATGACTTGGAATATTCTCCAGGAATACCAGGATGAGAACATCTTTTTTCTCATCAAAGAGACGGAAACTAGCAACTTGGATCTCTCTGGAACACCACTCACTTTCCAGGTAGTGACGGCTAATCACACAGATGGTTTTTCGACTACTATAAATGCCATCAACAATATTATCCATGATAGGTTTGCCTGGTTCAAAGTCCCTATGATGCAGACACAACTTCCAGCCTTGCTTGCCTTCCAACTGAGGTAAAAGTTCCCTCATTACCCACAATTCATCATGAACATTATAGGAAATAAAAGCATCATACTGCAAAACATTGGGCTTTCTCTGCTCTTTGTTATCATGGAGTAAAGCAAGGAAAAGGTAGTAAGCATAAATAACCTGCCATTTGAGGAAGTGAAAGAGAAAAGAGCCAAGGAGGGTCACAGAGATTAGTGTGGCTGTGGAAATGAAACAGAAAAACCCAACATCTACATTACATGAACCTATATCAAGATCCAAGAGTTTATGTCCTTTGAGTTTGTCTGGGTAATTGCATGTGAGTTCATAAGCACTTTCAACTTCTGTGTCATTGCAACTAATGGTCCAGTTGACGAACCAGGCATTGGTACAATCACATGAGAGATAATTTCCTCGTAGATCAAGGTAAATCAATGTTGGAAGAGACCGGATCAATGTCTCATTAATGACTGATAATGCATTCTTGCTTACATGCAACAGATGCAGTTTACTGAGATTTGCATTAATGAGAAAGTCCAAAGATTGCAAGCCGACTTTAGACAGGTGGAGTGTCTTGAGGACCTGGAGTGGCAGAAATATTTTTGTTGTGAGTGAAATAAAATCATTTCTGCTGAGATCCAGTACCCACAGATAAGGAGTATAAGTAAATGTATCGGGATGTAAAGAATTTATATTAAGATTCTCTGCTTGAAGTTCTTCCAAATTCCACAGACCCTTGAAAAGATTTGAAGGTAAATAAAGCATTCCTTTATGACCTTGGCTAAAAATGTTCAGAGTCTTTAGCTTTCTCAGATATTGAAAGGGTGGTTGTTCAAGAGGCTCTTGACTGTCATATGAAATATAGTTATTGTTCAACAGAAGTGTTTTCAGGTTTGGGAGTCTGGAGAACACAGAAGCTTTTATTGAAAACTGAGAGAGCTTGTTTGATTGCAAATTCAGGAAAATTAAATTTGTCAGTCTATTGAAGGAACCCGCTTCAATACATGATATTTGATTGTCTGGTAGAGACAAATTCTTCAGTGAATTTAAGGAGTCAAAATCTCCCCTACGGACAGAGTCCAGCTTGTTATTTGCTAGATCCAAATTCTCAAGTTTTTGAAGATCTTTTTTAAAATATCTGTTGAGAGAGAGTCTGTTAGACCCAATCATTAGAGTTGTTAAATTTTTCAGATCTTTAAAAGCAAATTCCTCAATAAAAGATATTTCATTGCTATAAATCTGAAGGGTCCGTAATTGGGTTAAGTTAGCTAAATCAACACTACTTATGTTCTTAATATTGTTGAAGGTGAGGTCCAAAAAACGAAGACCTGGTAGGCTGTTGACGACAGCAGGGACACTGTATAGTTTGTTATTGGAGAGATCAAGCTGAGTTAACTGTGTGCAGAACTGCATCTCATCTTTTGATATGGATGTAATGTTGTTCCACTGCAAGCCTAGAAATTTCAACGGTGAAATCAGACAGACATCCCTTATTAAAGCTCTCACTTTCATATCCCCCAGAAAGTGTAGCCTCAGGCTGGCCAAAGAAGAGTTGAAGGTTTGTAGGAGATCTGTGATCTTCTCCAGGGGCAATTGTATTCCGCTTAAATTTAGATGTTGCACACTTTGTAGATAACTTTTGTCCTGCACATCCCATGTCATGTTTTCAGTAATAAAAGCCAAGACCAAATTATCAAGGTGAGGGAAAATATCAGCAGTGATACTGAACACTTTCAAAGGATTTCGAAATAAATCCAGGACTTGTAGTCTCAAAGATATGTTGGACAGCTCTGAGGTGTGAAAAGAGGTGAAGCCATTACTCCCAATGTGCACTTCCTGTAACTGTGGTAATAAAAAGAGCTGCTGAACTTTGCTAATTTTCTTCAGATGATTTCTGGACAGATTTACTTTTCTTAAACTGATCAGGGGTAAAAATGCAGAGAAGTTGATATTTGTGATCAAGTTTTCATTTAGATGTAAGACAATGAGATTTCCCAGATTCTGAAACATTCCTCCCAAGATATCTGTCAGTTTGTTGTAGGCCAGATTTAACTCCTGCAAAGCCACCAAACTGCTGAACGCTCCTTCCTCCACTTCCCGGATCTTATTGTGTAGTGCATTAAGACTTTTAAGATTAGACAGTTGAGAGAAATACTCTTTGATTATCTTCTGTATGACATTGTAAGAAATGTCCAAATATGTGGCTTTGTCCGGTATATTCCCTGGTACGAAATGCAGGGACCTCTTATCACAAAACACATTTATGTTTTGTGCATATTTCAAAGACCCTCTGACAGTGCAGTTCTTTACTGAGTATCCATTTACAAGATTTATGAAAATACAGCAGTAAAGCAGCCATGAGGTCAAACTACAGTATTTATTGAAGCACAAACCATGTTCTCTCTTAGACATCTTGAGATTTACCCTGATATGACCACTTAAATGGAGTATATCATCCAGTTGACTTTTCTTAGCTTCAGTTTTCCTAAGAAAGAGAACACCAGTGTAAGTGTAGTGATAATGGTTTATTAACTGATGCATCAT
Organism: Sinocyclocheilus anophthalmus; assembly: GCA_018155175.1. Classification (NCBI taxonomy): domain Eukaryota; kingdom Metazoa; phylum Chordata; class Actinopteri; order Cypriniformes; family Cyprinidae; genus Sinocyclocheilus; species Sinocyclocheilus anophthalmus. The sequence continues at coordinate 28,613 of JADLZN010010776.1, forward strand.
TATTACCTTTGCATTAGGTCACTGGGCACAGAACAGAATTAAGTGCTGCTAAAATCCCTGTGCATTGAGTAAACACTATAAAAATTACTGTATGCACACTGCACTGTACAAAACATTTTAATATATAATTAGGTGACTCTACTTACAAAATGTTAGGAAATCTGTTGCCTAAAAGTAAATACTTTTCACCCCAAATAAAAAAAATTTAAATAAAAGTTGGGCATATATGAAATATCTGGGTTACACATAGACTTTTAAGTATGCCACTTATGTTTAGGTTTTAACTAGTACAGTATATTTATATTTTTTTGGTGTGGAGGAAAGCTTATTTACTTAATTTTCCAATGGCAACTGGTTGTCTAGTAAATTAATATTAACACCTTTTTGTGCATACTTCAATAAAGCTGCAGTCCATAACTTTTTTTGGTTAAAAATGATCCAAAATCAATATTTGAACAAGTACATAACCAGCCAGTGTTCAAAACTATCGCCTTTAGCTCGGTTCACAATGGTAAGCTTGTAATAAAGGTTTCTCATTTTTGAGTGGTACGGGTAGGTTTTAGTGGGAAATTCGAGCATGGCACTACGTCACGTCTGTAAACATAAAGAAGTTGTCCCGGGTACTAGGCTATCGCATGTGAGGATGCTGCAGGTGGCAGATCGTTTATAGCCTTTTCTCACAGCAGCTAGAATAATTAAATGTCAAAAAATAATTTTGATGGCGTATTGTAATCCAGAAAGGATTATATGAAACACATGTGAATGAAATTAAATTATATTCCAGTTTTAAATGTGCTTCTGATTACAGATAGCCTGGGATTACACAATATTTGTATTTTAAAGACAACCAGTTCGAAGGGAGCATTGATTTTTTTTTGGGTTAAAATAATTTCTTGGTATGAAATTCGAATGGTATGACAATTAGATATTAGACTGCAGAAATTGAAATCTACACGCTAATGCACACATTCATGCAATGCTGATGTTGTTAACATTTAATAATCTGAGAATAAAGTATAACAATAATAATAATTTGCACGGTTTGATGTGATATGAGCTAATCGATCATTAGATTAAATCACCATTGTAGCACGATTTATTGTAATGCTTTTTTCCTCAGTTGGTCAGAACAAATGTGGCAGACTTGTTACTTACTTGTTCAGATGACAATATGCGGTTAAAATTCTTATTTGGGTCATATTCCAAGATGTAGGCTAGAATTTGTGATTCTGAAGTACAGTGACTATCCACACCTGTGCAGTGACCGACTGCCACACGTATTCTTCAGAACATTAGATTCATCCACGCTAGAGCCGTGCCTACTCATAACCCACGCAAGCAAGATAATTCCGCAAGTAACTGCAATTCCAGGTTTTCAAACAGAGATGGCGACAAAGAGGCAAAACTTACAGACTGCAGCTTTAAATAAGAGCCTTGATTGAACACTCTAAAATACAGCACTGTTATTTTCAGAGAAGCTCAAATCACCAAATTAAAATATATATATATATTTGAAATGTGTAAAGGAACAATTGAACAAAGAGAAAGGACCTCAATCAAAATAGGTGATGTCAATGAAGCAGAATGAATTAATTCAAATCAACTTGTATAAATGATTGCCTAATCTTTTACAGTGATTTCACGAGTCTTGTTTAATTGTTTGATCACTTAACTTTAAACAATTCCAAGTAAATGCAGACCAAATAATCTCAAAGCAGTGTCATCTGTAGTGTTGATTCAACAACTTACTTTTCATTTTAAGGTTCGTACATTTTCAGGAACTGAGCCCCTTTTGCTTTGTGTCGTTTCACTTCTTATTACCATAAATTATATTGTGAAAGAAATTCACAAGAGGTCCAGAAGGAAGAAGGATGTGAAATTAAGGAAGTTGAATGTTGTAATCAGAGTCAACAGAAGTGTTCTTAAAAATCTTTGAGAAGACAGAAACTTCCAGAAAATATACTAGGAAGGGTCATAAAGTTGCGAGACTATCAGATTTGGTACAAGCAAAAGAGTACATAAGGATCCATATAGAAAAAGTTGATCTTAAACAGACATGCCACATATGTATCAGATATGATACAGTAGGCTAATATATTCATAAACAGACAGTATAATTATTGTTCAACACAACAGAATAAAATGTTTAAAAAAATTTAGCTAAAATGTTGTAACATGCATTGCCAAATAAGTATTGTGTTTTCAATCAATTTATACCCCCAAATGGGCGACTTATCCTTGGGGATACAAATATTAAAATAAAAAATAAAAGTCATGTTTTAAAAAAAAATCATAAATTCATATTATTTGTGTCCTAATAAGGTGGAAAAGAGCAATAAATTAACTTTATTTCTCTTCGGTCTGGCTATGTTAATCATTCAAATCTAAAAAAAAAAAATTTTTTTTATTAAATTTAAAAGAAAGAAAGAAAAGCCATTGAAACCAACGTTCCCTTTCATGGGAACTTCGAACTGCGTCCTCTAGGGGTCGCTATGGGGGAACGCCTCGTCGTGACCCGTGTCTGAAGCATACATTGAAAAAACACACAACTCGTTGGCCGCGACAGCCAGGACGTCACTACCGTGCTACTACAGTATAAACGGCGCCGGGCGCTTACACTCTTCTCGTTCTTCGTCTTCATTGACGTTTCTCTGTTTGAAGCTTGCATTTCGAAGGAAAGTAAAGCGATCTCTATTTAGTATGGCGAGCACTATAGAGCATTTAGAAAGGTGTGTGCATCGGGTCAGCGCTATTTGACACCAGATGACACACACGATCTATGTGTTGTTTGTTTGGGCGAGGAGCACGCACGCGATGTCCTCGAGGGGGCAATCTGCGTGCATTGCGAGTTTTTTCCAATGAAAAAGCTCCGTTCTCGTTTGTCTCTCTTTTCAAGTAAAGAGGGGCAGCCATCTGCTCCCGCGGTTCAGGACCCGCCGCTGCTCAGGCACGGAGGAGAATAAGCTCGTGGGGATCACAGGAGGACCTGGCCGATGAGTTTAAAGAGGCTTTCCCTCTCACGCTTATCGGTGGCGGGCGAGAGACAGCCGCTGGAGGATAATGTTCTCTCTTTAACATCATCTGATACAGGGGCCAGTGCTCAGTTGGGCCCAGCCCATCAAGAGCAGGAAATGGATGCGGAGAGTGAATAAGCTGAGGCTGAGCTTTCCCAATCCACCTGCCCTGCGTATGATGAGCTCTTAGAGGTAGGGATCGCGCCACTGCCAGACTTTACACTTGCCATGGAAGCGTACAAGGAAGTGTGCTCTTTCTGTGTCTGGCTATAACTCTCCAGCTCAGGTGAGCCTTCCTTTCATTCCTGATTTCCATACTGAGATCTAGAAGGAATGGAAGAAGCCGTTTTCCGCACGCATCCATCGGTTTCAGCATACCAGTTATGCAAATATCGAGGCGATGCGCGAAAACGGCTATGAGAGAATGTCCCCTGTAGAAGAGACGCTAGCTAGCTATCTCTCTATGGGAGAGACATCGTCTCTCAAAACTCCCTCCTTGCCATCCATGCCTCTTCAAGCTACATCTAAATTGAATGGCAAGGCATACGCAGCAGCAGGTCAGGCTGTTGCTGCGTTCTCGCTGCACACGATTGCGGTGCTTCAAGCATGACCGCTGATCTGCTGAAAAGACCTGGATAAAGGCGATGGCCTTTCTTCTGAGAGATGTCCTGAGTTGCGCCGCACCACGGATCTTGCTCTGGCAGACATCGGGAAGAAAGAAAGGGGTTTTCTTCTCGATGCCCCGGTTTCGCCCTCTGAACTTTTTGGTACATCCGTTGAGACGGTCGTCGAAAAGTTCAGGGAGGCGAAGGCGCGCTCAGCGGCCTTCAAAACCTCCATTGCACAGAAGTCCAGGGTCTGAGCCCCGAACCCCCAGGGGTCCTGGCCGTCTCGTTGAGGAATTAGAGGACGAGCAACCGATGCTAGTGTCGCGACTCGCGCTCGTCCTCCGCCTGCGGGTAGGGGTAGGAGGAATCGTGGGTTAAAGGGAGGTAGGCAAGACCTAAGGGGTGTGACCCAGACAAGGCGTCAGCGCTTTTGTCCGGATCAGAGTAATACTTAGGTATCCACTCTTTCCCTCAGGGGGTGTAACATCTACCCTTTTCTTCCCCTTCCTAATTCCCCTGTAACCACCATATCTCCACCTGACCGAGGTTAGGTGGAAGCTTCCTGCATAACAGTTTCCTTCTGGACCTATGATGTTTTGGTGGTTCTATGGTTAAAACATAGTAACCACCTTACTGAAGGTCCGGTCTAGAGGCTTCTTTCGTCCGACCAGAGCTCCAACGCGGGAGCCCCGTGGTGGTAGTACGGTCCATGTCTAAATATATTAATAAATATATCACTGTGCTATAAACTGGTGGTTGTGTGGGACCTTCTGCTAGTTTCTTCTGCTAGTTTTCTTTGCAGTGTTTCCCGGGACCTGTGTGTTTCTGTCCCTTTTCTAGGGTAGGTCCTCGGTGGGCACCCCCTCTGCTGGGTTCAGAAACCGGGTGCTCGACTTGCAGTGTTTATTTCATTCGTCGATATATGTCCAGATGGTAAGTAAGCTGGTTTTCGGCTTCATACTTCCTGGATCATTCGGCCATAACACAGGCTTCTGCGGGAGTTTTTTGTGATTATCAGGCCCCCGGTGTCACTGCAAAAAATTCCTGGGCGTCCGGGCTGGGGTTTACGCTTTCATGCTACCCTGACTGGTCCACCATATCTGGGTTTCCCTGAGGGGTTTCCCGATCACCAGGATATCCTCTTGAAGCGTCACCCCACCCTCACCATTGAGGGTTATTGTGAGTATGATGTTTTCTTTCGAGCGTTAATCCTCTCTGAGGAGTTGGATTCCTCGCTCCATGGCCTGTCCTCGTGGTAGTTTTGAGCAATGCTCCCCTTTTATCAAAGTGTTACCTGGAATGAGAGTGTTTTGCCTAATTGCAGTAGTGCTTACCCCTCTGTTTTTACAATCATGCTGCAGGTCGAGCGCCCTCTCGTTGAGAGCTGGGTTTGTGCTTCCTCAGCCAAGGTAAACTACTGCTAGCGTTCCAGCATTGGAACATGCTGTAGGCCGAGCCCCCTTCTCGACTGAGAATTAGGTGTGTTGCTCCCACAGCTAAGTAAATTATTGCTAGCTGTTCCTGCTTTGGAACATGCTGCAGGTCGAGCCTCCTTCTCGATTTGAGAACTGGGTGTGTTGCTTCCTCAGCTGAATAACTGCTAGCTGTTTCACCATGGGAACATGCTGTAGGTTGAGCTCCCTCTCCATTGAGAGCTGGATGTTCTCCCCCCCAAAAAAAAAAAAAAAAAACGGAAACAGCTACAATTTACTGCTAGCCACTCCAGCATTATAGCCGTAGATATAGCGTCTGGGGATACGCTATTTTTATCTATAGGCTGCCCTTTCAGGGTGCCACGAGAACCCCTAGAACGGTATTCAAGTGTGTGCACGTTATGCTTTGCCCACTTTTCTAAAATCCACATAGCTGGTAAGTGTGCACGTTATGCTTTGCCCACTTTTCTAAAATCCACATAAGTGGTAAGTGTGCACGCTAGACTTTCACTTTCTGAAATCCTGTACGGTAAGAGTTACACGCAACAGCTTCTTGCTCTTTCTGAGTGGTTTAAAACCCCCGGTTCCGCCTTGGGCACCACTCCTCCTATGTATCCTCTGGATACCTACTTAACAGGGTATTGCTACTAAGGATCTGTTGAGACAGTTCCTTCAGCACATGCAAAGAAAACGTGCGGTAGCCCCTGTTGACCGGCCAAGACTAGGGCTGATTTCTAGGCTCTTGTGTTTCTGTTCCAAGCCTTGAGCCTCTACCCCCGGGCCCCAGGATTCTGGCCTAAACATTTTAGTCTTTTGGGGATGTATCCTTGCCTTTGGCCGTAGGGAATTAACGTCACGGACAACCTGTCCTAACGTCCAGGGGGAGCTCCCATAGCAATATGGTCGAGTTGGGTCTTAGTGCTCGCCATGGTTCTGGCTTGCACTCCCCTCAGCATGGTGGCGTGGGTATACCGTTCCCCATAGCGACCCCTAGAGGACGCAGTTCGAAGTTCCCATGAAAGGGAACGTCTCGGGTTACTTATGTAACCATGGTTCCCTGAGTAGGGAACGAGACACTGCGTCCTCTAGGTTTCTTGCCATGCTGCGGACGCAAGCTTCAGACGAAGAAGTGAATGATGTGTAGCTCCCGGCGCCGATTTATACTGTAGTCGCACCGGTAGTGACTTCATGGCTGTCACCGGCCAAACAAGTTGGTGTTTTTTCAATGTATACTTCAGACAAGGGTCACGACAGGGAGGCGTTCCCCCATAGCGACCCCTAGAGGACGTAGTGTCTCGTTCCCTACTCAGGGAACCATGGTTACATAAGTAACCCGAGACATTTTCTTTGCATTTGCTTCTGAGATAAATGGTTTTATCATCCTCATCTTCCCCAGGAAAAAGTAAATTCTTTGGCCTGAAGAATAACTTTGTTATATCTTTGAATATGTTACATTAAATATATATTATCACAAATTATACATAGACAACTAACACCCTCGTCATTTGGCTTATGGTAGTTTTAACTGTTTAAATTATACTGTAAACACTTATTTGAAGACAAATTGAGAAAACACTATTTTTATGAAATGTAAATGCCCAAAGTGTTTACACCATATAAAAAGGGTGCACCTAAATATTAACTACAGATTCCATGCTCCATAGAACTGTATGAATACTGCCAAAAATCTCTTAACCCTTGTGTGGTGTTCATATTTTTGTTGTTCAGCCAGTGTGCGTGGGTCTGGTTCCCACTGCATTTTTTTGGTTTTTAATTCAACACAATCAAACAATTTTTTTGTTAAAATACTCATAACAGATGTTTACTTTATCTTTATCCTAATTACAATCAATATAAACAGCATATATGGTTAAAATTTGCCCTTTACCTTTGGTAGATCACATTTATGAATTAAAGTGCTACTGGTTTTTTGTTAGTTTTTTAATAAAATGTAATAATAAAAAAAGAAACTAAGTTATAATCAAGAGTTTTTCATAACTATTGATTTTTATTTATTTGAACTTCTTTAGAAATGTAACCCATTCAGTTCAGTTTACACAACACAAGCTGAACACATACAGTTACCATGTCGGTCTAGATGACACATCAGCCCCATTGAACACATTGCCTTTTCATACCAGCCTATACAACACATGAAGGGCAGAGTTTTACTGTGTGTGTGTGTGTGTTGCATATGTACTTCTTGCACGTATATTGTGTTTTTCTGTCCATCTTGGGTCCACACACTTCGCAGCGCTTCTTTGTGTTGCTGCTGGCCTCAACCTAGAATGATGGAAAGATCAGGAATCCACCCTCTCCAAAAACATGTGTGATGATGAACACGTTGGTTACCATCAGTTCACAGTGTTATTGTGTATATTGATTTACTGTTTGTTATGATTATGATTTGATGTATATGGAGACAATGTCATGTCTAGTGTTCAAATTGTATTTTGTAGTTGAGTACAAGAATCCAACAGAGACTTTGAAGTTTTCATATTTATTTTATTGTGCATATGTTTATTGTTTAAAGGGGTCCTATTATGCTTTTTTAAATTTTAGTCAGTGTGTAGTGTGTATGTTTGGGCATAAAAAAGATCTAGAAAGTTACAAATCTCAAAGTCCACTCCAAAGGGAGATACAGTGGGTACGGAAAGTATTCAGACCCCCTTAAATTTTCACTCTTTGTTATATTGCAGCCATTTTTATTTGCTAAAAGATGCATTTGTGGGTTGAAGGTTAGCTGGAAATTTTTCTCTTAAATTTACACACAGCAGACCCCAATTACATAAGAACACCGACTTGTTGACATTTTTTGCAGATTTATTAAAAAGGAAAAACTGAAATATCACATGGTCCAAGTATTCAGACCCTTTGCTCAGTATTTGTAAGAAGCACCCTTTTGAAATCTAATAAGCCATGATTCTTTTTCTGAGGAAAGATGCAAAAGTTTTTTCACACTGAATTTGGGACATCCACTGCCAATTCCTCCTATGCAAGATACCTCATCCCAGTTCTGTCCGATTTGAGATGGTACACGTTGCTGGACTGCCATTTTTAGGTCTTCCAGAGACAAGAACTGAATTGGGTTTCAATGTACATTGCTCTGGCTGCTGCCAATTAAGAACCAAGCCCGCAGTCATATGTTGTGAAGTCCACTCCTTCGTTATTTTAGCACTGTGTGCACTTATGGCATTTTCTTTTGGAAGGTAAACCTTCGGCGCCCAGTCTGATGTACCTTAATAACGCACTCTTGGAGAAGGTTTTCGTCCAGGATATCCTGTACTTGGCCGCATTCATCTTCCCTCGATTGCAACCAGTCGTCCTGTCCCCTGCAGCTGAAAAACACCCCCACAGTATGATGCTGCCACCACCCTGCTTCACTGTTGGGACGGTATTGGACAGGTGAGGAGCAGTGCCTGGTTTTCTCCACACAAACCCCTTAGAATTAAGGCCAAAAAGTTATATCTTGGTCTCATCAGACCACAAGCCATCTTATTTCTCACCATATTGGAGTCCTTCAGGTGTTTTTTAGTAAACTCCATGTGGGCTTTCATGTGTCGTGCACTGAGGAGAGGCTTCCGTCGCAACTCTGCCATAAAGCCCCCACTGGTGGAGGGCTGCAGTGATGGTTGAATATCTACAACTTTCTCCCATCTCCGCATGCATCTCTGGAGCTCAGGCCACAGTGATCTCGTTGGGTTCTTCCTTTAACCTCTCTCACAAGGCGCGTCTCCCCTCATATACATCATCTACTTGGCCAGATGGCCAGCTCTAGGAAGGGTTCTGGTCTTTCCTAACGTCTTCCATTTAAGGATTATGGATGCCACTGTGCTCTTAGGAACCTTAAGTGCAGCAGAAAATGCCACAATTCTGTCTCTGAGCTCTTCAGGCAGTTCCTTTGACCTCATGATTCTCACTTGCTCTGACATGCACTGTGAGCTGTAAAATCTTATATAGACAGGTGTGTGGCTTTACTAATCAAGTCCAATCAGTATAATCAAACACAGCTGGATTCAAATGAAGGTGTAGAACCATCTCAAGGATGATTAGAAGAAATGGACAGAACCTGAGTTAAATATTTGAGTGTCACAGCAAAGGGTCTGAATATTTAGTACCATGTGATATTTCAGTTTTTTTTTAATAAATCTGCAAAAATTTCAACGATTCTGTGTTTTTCTGTCAATATGGGGTGCTGTGTGTACATTAATGAGGAAAAAAATTAACTTAAATGATTTTAGCAAATGGCTGCAATATAACAAAGAGTGAAAAATTTAAGGGGTCTGAATACTTTCCGTACCCACTGTATCTATATGATAATGATGAAGCGCTAATATAAGTAATAAATAAGGTAATATTATTCTAATATGGTTATTATATTTATTTTAATGGCATATATAACTGTCTATATTATCTTGTATAAATTAATCAAACAACTATGACAAGGTAATGTTGTAATTTAAATTAATATTATATCTATTATACTTATTACATTTTATATTATCATCTCACACATGTATCGGCATTTTCTATAATGTCTAAATTCTAAATGACTTCATATATAATTAGCATCAAACAAACAATATAAAAATAAAAATGATTGCACAACCATCGATTAGGTGGCGATTTGCACTAAGCATGTAAACGACCACTGAATAAAAGAAGAAGAATGAAACAGCATGGCGCACTTTTTCTTAGCGTCCGTTTCCATAATGACTCGTCGATTCGTCGCTCTGCAGAGAATGTCTTGAGTCTGATCCAGGAACTACTCTGAGTGAATGAACTTACTCCCGGATGCCTTTTGGACACTACTCTAGTAGGCAAGGTTTGGGGGTAATCAAGGCAAAAGTTCAGGTTTAGCGGACGGTAGGTAACGTGCTTTCTGAAATACACCCCTGGTCCGTGTTTGGAGGGGAGTGTTTCTGATGATGTGACATATCCCGTTACTCTTTAATTAGTGGTTGTCCCCATTTACTAGGACAGAGTGTTGTAGTGCTTTTGAAATGTAATTTGTATTATTTGGAGGTTAATTGGTTTTCATTTGATCAACGATAAATTCAGATCATGATTGTCGTGTTTACAAAATGTGTAATAGTTGATAGCACTGATGCTGACGTACATGTTTATCGCTTTGAATAGAGAGTGTTTATGTACCCTATAGTTTTCACCTCCACATGGCTTGCCTCGCCTGACATATGCCGATGGCATGGAAATGGTGTGTCTACTCTGTGTTACTGCATTATATGAGTACTTATCAAGGACCGGCTATGGGGACCACATAGTCTACTGGTGCCGGATACACACTGGAAGCGTGACGTGTAACTTCTCTGAGCTCGGTGGTATCTGTGTATTGAATGAGACTAAATTGTCGTGCCAGGGCCCGGTTCCAATAGGGTAGTATTGCAACCACTTTCACACTCTCACAGCTGGCGTTCGCGAGTACTGTGGCTGTCGTTAAGTTCAAGTCAACGCGTAGGTCTCTAGTGGAAACAAAGCGAGACAAAAATCCCGTCTACATGTCGATACTAGGACTAGCCACAAATGGGTAACACTTCTATGACCACTCTGAACCCTGAACGACGGAACCAGATCAAAAAACCCTTAGCAAAACAAATATACATTCACCATGGCCACAAGACGACACCAAACAAAGCATCTCATACTCAATCAATCACAAGTACATCTTACGACACGATCATAATATCCACAACCAAACTGCAAAACAGTAGTATATTTACACAAAGTATTACACACACACATTCATGATCACAAAGACAAACACAAGTCTTATTGAAGAAAAAAAAATAAAAAAATGGCAAATAAAAATAACCAGGTAAACGGAAAAAAAAACGCCGCCACACCACAAACACAAGACCCCCACCAACGACCCACGAAGCGACCCACCCCTCTGATCCACTTATTGACCCAATCATAATACAATGTTTTTTTCTCTAGAAATACATCTGAAACCACGCGCCTGTCTTATATCATTTCTAGACTTTGACAATAAATATACACCCACAACATAGGTCGCCAAATAATCATAAACATTGTCGCCATTACATACGTAATGTGTTTTAAAGATCGCGAGTAAAAACTAAAGAGAAAAAAAAGCTTACAGCTGCATGAGTCGTGTCTGTCACGTTAGCCTGATGGGACCAAGCTCCTTTTTTGTGATTTTAAAACGTAAGACAGTAACCAGATTTGAAGACTACAATAAGATTTAACTTCTACTGTTAATAAGATTTTGGTAGGCTATTAGATGGATAGCCTAAATGTCCTAATTCAGATGGCTACCTGTTTTTTTTTTTTTTTTTTAATTGTATATCAAAAAGTGTATATTTTTTTTTTATGTGATTGTTGGTACATTTTACCATTTTTTTATCATACTTTCAAAACAAAAATTTAAATATGAAAAATATGCAATATGAAAATAATTTGACAAAATGTGTTTTACTGAGAAAAACAAATTTGGTTTTTAAAAAGCCTCTTTCCAAAAGGTACATCTGGAAAAAGAGGGGTCGTCTTATAATCAGGGTCGTCTTATATTTGGGCCAATACGGTAATTTAAGTGCATTTTTCTTATTTTACAAATGATCTGCCAATAGGGTAAGAAAAATACAGCAGCGGATATTTACACTAAGTGGAATTAGCATACTTTCTTATCGATATATCCTATTTACAGTAGGCTATAAGTGCAAATTGCTCTAGATGCTATTTACACTTAGTGAAAAAGTGATATTCTATTTACCATGTAAAAGTAGCAGTTCTTTGCAATAAGTTTAAATAATAATTAGATGCTATTTATACTTTATACTAGCAGATACATACTATTGACTTCACCTCAGTACTGTGTGTTCGTTACCCAATTTAATTCAGTATGCAATAATAACATAGAGTGTAAATGATTATATTTATTACAATTATAACAATTACTTTTATCATTATTAAACACTCGTTAGGCACTTTACTTCTACTTTTAGAACATTTTCTTCATTTTTATTGAAAATAAATTCTAATGTGATATGTGATGGGAAAAGTGAGATGAGCGAGCTTGGCAAAAGCCGGACTCGAACCTGGTCAATTGCATAACAAAACTAGTTCTCCGCACCCAACGCGTTACTGCCTACACCACTGAAGCCATTATTCACACGTGTCGTATTTAAACTTGTGTGACATTGGAGGGCGGAGCTACGGTAAATTTGCACTTAGTAATAGACACTCCGAATAATCTTGTTTTACCATTTGCATTAAGATTATTTTTATTACCACACTTGCAGATAATTTTACTTGAGTAAAATGCACTTAATTTAGTTAAAGGCTGAACGAATGACTGACAGCCACAGCGGAGAAAAGAGTTTGTGTGAACTTTAATGTAAGGAATTAAATATTCATATGTAGCTCACATTAAGCTATCGTATGGCTTCAGAAGTAACACGGAATAATTCGCACAATCGAAAAAAATAAAATAAAAAATAAAATTCTCGGATTTGGATCGGCTCTCTCTGACCGATACCCGATCCGAGAAAAATGGCGCTATCGGAGCCGATATGATATGAATATCGGATCGGCGCATCTCTAGAATGAGTTTGATGCTCTGGGCGATGTTCTGCTGGTAAACCTTGGTCCGACCATTCATTAGGACGTAAATTTGATGTGCTACCTACTTAAGTATTACTACAGACCAGTTACACCTCTTCATGACAAAATCCAAATTCCCCAGATCTCAATCCAGTTGAGAATATGTGGGATATGCTGGACCAACAAGTTTGATCCATAGCAGCGCCACCTTGCAACCTACAGGACTTGTGTCCGGTTGCGTAAAGCACCTTAAATATAAGCTGAATTTATAAGCTTTAAAATGCTACTTAATTATATTTATATAAACATATATTTATAATTATATATGTAAAAAAAAGTTATAAAAAAAGATAAAATAGACAGAAACATACTGGCTTTTACATTTTACTTGCCAAGTGTTCAATAAAGCTCTGATTTATTCAATTCATGGGTTAGGTATTATTTACACATAAAAGATGCAATGGATTATTTGATTTTGGACTTATTTCAATTGTGTTGTTGTGCAATCTGCTGTAAATAATGATGTGCTTTTTTTCCATGATCGGAGCATGTTTTGACAAATGACAAGCGTGAAAACCATGTGAAAGTTACAACATATGCGGCTTTGGGGTTTTATGTGTTATAACTCGATGAGAAATAGCTTTAGATCTAATGGACAAATTATAATGAGTTTGGGTTCTTTTAATCGGGATAATTTTTTTAATGATGTCCCCTGATGTGATATATACATGTTTCATGAAGTTACGAATGAAAACGCCACATGACAGCTACCTTAGATTTTTTTTGCTAAGCTACATGTCGCCTGTGCAGTTTTATGTGTGTTATTAATTCATGAGGAATATCTTTAGAAATAAATGATGGATTATATTTTATATTTGTAATGCCCCTGTGGACTGTTTGTTGTGGTTTATTCCCTTTGTGTTGGTTTAGCCTGTCTAATCATTAGTTAATCACCGTCATTGTGCTCACCTGTCTGCCTCTAATTATTCACTCCATATTAGTTCCTGTCTGTCTGAGCATTGGTGTCGGTTATTGTTAATGTTACCCCGAGTGTGTGTCTCACTTACCTGAACCTGCCTTATTGTGTCTACAATAAATGTCATTATTGGAATCCTTGTCGTCCTCGTCGTCCTGCCTGCCTCCACACACCCGTTTCCGTGACAATATTATAATTTGGGCTTTTTTTAATCAGGAGAATCTGCTCTAAATAATGATGTGTATTTCCAAATACAAAATCCAAATATTATTTTCATATGGGTCCGGGCGCGACTTCTTGTACAAAAACTCGCTCAAGTTTAGTCAAAGCCCCAAACAATTATACATGTTTTATTCTACTTGGTGAAACCCTTCAAATGACATATGATCTGACTATCTGAGCAGTATGATGTTTCTGACATATTACAGTACATAGTACAAAAAACTATTTTTTTTAATTTATCAGCAAATAACTTTTATTCATCAGCAGAACACTCCGTTTTAGAGGGACTACTCAGCACTCGTTAAGAGTTGATCAAGAGTTGTCCTGTCGGTGGTACACCTCGGGCTTAAAGGGTTAAACAATTCAATCGTTTACTGTACAGTAGTTTAACAAATGCAATTTTAACACAAGGAACCGTGTTTTGGTTTGTAATACTCACATTTCAAGACACCCACGTTGCTGTTCTCTGCCCTGTTCGAATATAATGTATCCTCTCCTGTGGCCTCCTGTGATAGAAACGTGTCCATCGGATGCACACTTCAGAATCTGGGCTGAAGCAAAAGGATATCCGGGGATATCACGCCTACACTTTTATGAATACTGAGGTTTCTGACTTTCTACTCTCTTCACATTCTGTTTTCTCCTACTATATACAATGGGTATAGAAAAGAACCACCCCCCCTTTAAAATAATGACATTTTGTTGCTTTGCAGCCTGAAATGAAGACGGACACATTGTTTGTTTTATCCAGATGTATTTACTCAGTGCAACTTATAACATTCAAGTGAAAGATATAACACCAACATGTCATAAAAAAGTAAAAAACAACAACAAAAAAAACAATATCTGAGTTGGATAAAGGATCAAACTTATCCTAAAAATTACTTGTAAAATCAACCAGGTTTATAAACCTAACTAGCTTTCCTGGAGCATTTCAGTCCTTGGTAGTGCAACTGAAGCAAACAATCAACTATGGGTGGCAAGACACTGTCAAAAGATCTCCGGGATAAAATTGTGGACCGACACAAGTCAGTGGGCTGTAGCACGAAGCAAGATGAACAAACTCAGAGTTGCAGAGTATGTTTTCAGTCGACAAAAACCCGATAAAGCCAACTCGGATTAATCTGTCTCATGACACTACTTATCAACTTTCTCTCTCAACTCAGGTTGAAACCATGAATCAATGATTAAGCCTCATGCACATACAAGGCTGATGTTTGTAGCGAATAGCCAATCATGTTTAACATGCAAAAAAGTAGGTGCGCTCATTTCTCTGTTGAGTAGCAAGACATTATAATGTGTAAGTTTGATTAATTTTAAAACGTATTAAATGCAAAAAGCAACACCGTTGCAGCGGCCAAAGCTTGGGAGAACTGCTGGCAAAAATTGCCGATTGTGTGTAAATGCGCAAGTACACATTACCTTTATAGGTAACACTTTATAATAACTTTCATTTATAAATCATTAACAAACATTATATAATGCTTAACAGATCATTAGTTAATATATATTCACATAGCTAGAAATATGAGATAATGTTCTTGTTAATGTTTACTAATGAACTTACTAAACATTACCTAATGATTTGCATATTATTATTTAATGTAAATTGAAATGCTTACAAATGTCAGAAAACTTTCAGTTCATATCTTCATTTGTTGGTCTTTGTTGTGTAGACCTCTATTTACACATCTTAAAAATAATCTATTAATCATTTGTTCATGTTTTTGCAGTACCAACTAAGTGGAAACTATTTATCATTTGCAAATGTTTATAAATGTTTACTAGTCATTTATACCTTTATGAGAAGTCATCTCAATGGCAAAAAGTGTCCCGAAAGACCTGAATTTACTCTATTCACACTAATCATTTATTAATCATTTATGAATAGTGTTCAGTGTATGCAGTAGCCAAACTAAGTTAAAACATCTCATCTAAATGTTTATAATGATTACTAACATTTAGTATACTTAATGGGCATAGGACGTTAGTGTAAAAGGTTATGTGTAAGGAGGTGGGCTGGTTAAATTTAGTAAATGCTTGCTAAAACATAACAGATTGTAATTTTGGTGCAAAAAATGTTTTTATTGCCTTACAACTAGTATAATAGCTTCCAAAGGTGTACATTAAAACTGCAGTCTGTAAGTTTTGCCTCTTTTTCGCCATCTCTGTTTGAAAACCTGGAATTGCTGCTGTGTGCAGAATTATCTAGCTTGCGTGGGTTCTTCCAGCGAGACGTTAACGTCCATGTATCTTAACCAATTTGAATATTTGTATTTTCCCGGGCCACAGGTTAATTACATGCTTGTGATAAGTTATAAGCTACGAGAATAGGTAACTAAACCTTATTCGCATGGGATTAGTATTATCTGGTGTCCTCCAGTCATTTGTAATAATTGCGGAGGTTGTCTGTGATCTTAATCCCGTGCGAATCGGCCATGTCTGTAATTTGTAAAGTAAAAATTCCCCCGCAAAAGACCTACCATATTTCGCCGAACGCCGAGGTCCTGTGCTAATATTAGTCCCGTGCGAATCGACATCTCTGTGATTTGGCCTGCATTTGGCGGGTCATATATAATTTTTCGAGGTTTTTGTTTCCTGTGCGCTTTTTTATCCATCTTTCGCGAAGAATGGAGCTGCGTTGGAGTGTTTGATAGTATTTTGAGTGCTGTCATCATATCGCTACACCATACAATTTGTAGAAAGAAAAGGCTGAAAAGGTTTCAAGGTTAATGTGTTACAAATAAATCAAGCATAAAGCTTGAGATACTATTTTAACCTGGTGAAATGTAAATGTCACAGGGCACAAAACTATATTAGTTTATTTTCTTTTTTAAAATCCATCTGGACCATAGAACGGGACTCTCAAAGCCTTGATATCCGGGTATCCGGTAGATAAGTCGGTAAATTCGACTAAAATCACAGGCTTCGCTTATCCCGTGCGAATGCACCACACGAAATTCAGAGGTGGGGGGTTAATTTCAAAATCACACAAGGTCCCCAGATAATACTAATCCCGTGCGAATAGGGCTTAAGATCTGGGCAAGGTTTAACTTTAAAAATTCACGACACAAGACAACACTTCTTTATAAATGAAACAAGAATTTATTGGCTATTCTAGATTACATTAAACTAAGCTAAAACACACACATACACACAACAGGTTCAGGAAAATGAGTTAACGGAGTTTGCATGAAGTTCCCAAAGTTCTAACACTTGTTTTCCACGAGTTCTTTAAATTCAACCTGAGAGAATCACAAAGCAGAGATTTATCTTACGTTTACTGCTTAAACTCAATTCACCAGTTCAGCAAGAGATGAAAAGATTTTGCCTGTTACTTGCGTTTTGCTGAAAAGCTCCCTAGTTGGCTGCTTGAGGGAATCCCGGCTTTTAATTGGTTCCTGATTGGGCGTCTGGATGACGTAGTTTCTGGAAATGCCCTCCGGAGATTGGTTGGTTTCTTGGTGATGCAGAGGCTTGAGCAGTTCTTCTGAGAGAGTCTAAAGCCCCGTTCACACCAAGAACGATAACTATAAAGATAACTATAAAGATAACGATATTAGCATCCACACCAGCGAACGATATCGTCTGTTCCTTCTAAGCGCACGCGCGTCTGCCGCTTTATATTCTTGAGCTCGTTACAGCAGAGGATTCTGATTGGCTGTCAGTGTTTTATCGTCATCAGCTGGAAAAAAAATTGTGAAAGTGATCACAACGGATATATCGGTCCTCTGTATCGTTATCGTTATAGTTGTGGTGTGAACTATGCTATTCTTTAATATTGAGAACGATTTTTAGAACTATATCTTTATCGTTATCTTTATAGTTATCGTGTCTTCTGTGAACGGGGCATAAGGTTTGCAAGACTTTAGGCTTTCGAAGATCTCTGGCATTCACGAAGCTTCAACGGAGTGTTTGAGTTCTGGATGACCGATCGCTTTGATGGTGCAGCTTGTGACCGCAAGTTGGAGTGCGATTAACACAAAGGCGAAAGGCCCTGATTCGGTCTTGCATTGGGTTTTTGATCCGCTGCATAAGTTCGTCCCCCAGATCGTTGTTCCAATCAGACATTACTTGCAAGGCTTAGCCACGCCCCACACTGTTCCCTGATCAGGCATGGGTCACATGTTTCCCGTGGGGAGTATTTCTGCAAGCTTTAATAACTTATTATAAACAATATTATCACCAGAAAATTATGCCAGATACCAATTTTTCATTCACGCCAATGTTCAGCGAATAAAGCAAGCTTTCATTCAAACTAAAATATCAGGTAGTTTGCATACACATTAATACTTTTATCTACTAAAAGGGGTAATAAAACATTGACAAAACGTCATAAGTTTACAAAAAACAACAAGGGATATATAAGGACAAAAACATTATTTGCTGGATATAGGCTTTTGTAAACTTTAATGATGTCTTTGAAATTGTTTGTTGTAAGTTTATGTCATTTGTCTGACCCGAAGGAGAGAAACGGGTCGCCCTTTTGGAAGCAGGGGAAAAAGGAGGAGAGGAAGAGGTCATGAGGTATGACAATGTCATGGGGGAGATCGCCATCTTCTCGCTCGGATATGGAGCTAAATTGTCTCTTTTGTTGATGGGATTATCAATTTATGCATTAAATGGTAAACGGTCATGGGGTCCAGGAGTGTCTGTCGCTGGAACATTTCCAGATACCAGGTTCTTTGTTCTGTTGTTTATTAGATAGTTTCTTTATGCTGAAGCCAGTCACGAGACAACACTGACGTTCTGTTGCTTAAATGAGTCCAGATGCAGGGGTCAGTTATTGCCGTCTTAGTGCTTGCCGACCCAGGAGGTGGTTTTGTAAATCACTCTCTCCTTGTGTTTCCTGTAAAGATAAGCTGAGCGGGACAGGAACATATTTGAGACAATTGGCACCTGGGCTGACCATGGTTCAGTTTTACGACTCTCACATGGTTGGGAGGAGACCTTAGTTTTTCCGGTGGAATGCGGAGATTCAATCGTTCATTTGTGTCTGTTCACAGAGGCCTTACAATGAGTATAGTGTGTATTAGCGTGTAGATTTCAATTTCTGCACAGTCTAATCTAATTGTCTTACTCTTCGAATTTCATATTAAGAAATATATACTCAAAAAGCAAATTATGCTCCCTTCGACTGGTTTTCTTTAAAATACAAATCTTTGTAATACCAGGCTATCTGTAATCAGAAGCACAATTATAACTTTAATTTCATTCACATGCGTTTCATAAACACAATCCTTTATGGATAACAATCCGCCATCAAAATGATACATTAAATTATTCTGGCTGCTGTGAGAAAAGGCTATAAAAGATCCGCCACCTGCAGGATCCTCACATGCGATAGCCTAGTAGCCGGGACAACTTCTTTATGTTTACAGACGTGACGTAATGACACAGTGCCATGCTCGAATTTCCCCCGAAAACCCACCCATACCACTCAAATTAGAAAACAATATTATAAGTTAACCGTTGTGAATCGGGCTAAAGTAAGGCGATAGTTTTGAACACTGGCTGGTTATGTACTTGCTCAAATATTGATTTCGGATCATTTTTAACCAAAAAAAATTTACGGACTGCAGCTTTAAACAGGATATTCCTTGAATCATAAATAAACATGAAAAAACAAATCATGTTTTAAAAGAAAATACTTGTTAATTTATCAAAACAATATAATATAAACAGTTTGAACCGTGTTCCCTTATAGTAATCAAATTGACCCCTGTACACTGTTGACCCTTTAACCAACCCTTAAACCTACCCATACCACCAAAACTGTCCCTAACCTTACCCATATCACACCTCAATAGCAGCAAATAGCAGCGTGCATTAACACAAGCTTTTAATCATTTTATATCATCTGTTAAAATCATTTGTAGATTTTCAACAAGTGCTTGATCATATGAATTAAAAGTTTAATGACATCTGTAAGCATTTAACTTACATGAAATAATGATTTTCTTGAACATTATCTAATGTTTAATAAGTTTATTAGAAAACAATAATAAGCACATTATCTCACATTTCTAACTCTTTGAATATATATTAATTAATGATCCATTAAGCATTATATGTTTGTTAATGATTTATTAATGAAAGTTATTATAAAATGTTACCCATTTATACATTACTGTCAGGGGTCTGGGTCTGGTATTTCTCCCTCTCACCACCAGAGGTCGCCATTTCCCATCCTCCCGGACTCCTTTACCTTCACTCCACTCACCTGTTCTCTCATTACCTTATTCATTGATTAATTTGTCCCAGCTGTTTACCTGATTGCCTCTTCCTTATAAGCTCCCTGTGTTTTCTGTTCTGGGCTCGTTTGTCTCACATAGGTATCGGTTCATGCCTTTGATTTGTGGCTGCCCTGTGCTCAGTTTAGGTCTCATGGTGAGCATTTATGTTACTCTGGCTTTTTCCCCTTCGGGGGGGTTTCAGTGGTGTTTATTGTTTATTTTTGTGACAACCGAGGATCCATACCCTTGCCAATGGGCCGCATCCCTGCCCACAAGACAATCACCCCTTTGGGCTTTACGCCGAGGACCTCTTCAATGCAGGCCAGGGGCTAGGGCTTGAGGAGAACACCCTCATCCACCTGTTTCTAGCGGGCATGGACGAGCCCGTCAACTGGGAGGAGCTGGGGGAGCTAGAAACGTGGTCCTATTGGGAAATGGTCAACCACATCATCTATTTAAGGGAGGTGGAACTGCTGGAGGGTGCCCCCCTCCCAGTCTGGGCTGCCGTTCCAGAACTTCCTCAGGTCGTGCCGGCCACTTCCAGGTTCTGGGGTCATTCTCTGGGCATCCCGGGCTGAGACGCAGCGTGGCTCCAGAAGCGGGGGTGGCCGCTCACGCAAGGCTCTAGATGCGACGGTGTCCACTCACAAAGTCCCCGAGGCGGCGGTGTCCACTCACAGTTCCCCCAAGGCGGCGGTGTCCGCTCACAAAGTCCCAGAGACGGAGGTTTCCGCTCACAAAATCCCCAAGTCGGCGGTGTTCGCTCACAGTTCCCCCAAGGCAGCGGTGTCCGCTCACAAAATCCCAGAGGCGGAGGTTTCTGCTCACAGTGCCCCCGAGGTGGCGTGTTCACTCACAAGGCTCTAGAAGCAGCGGTATCTGCTCAAAAGGCTCTAGAAGTGGTGGTGTCCACTCACAGTGCTTCTGAGGCAGAGGTGTCCGCTCACAGATCCCCCGAGGCATCCAGAAGCGGGGGTGTCCGCTCACAGTGCCCCCGAAGCGGAGGTGTCCGCTCACAGTTCCCCCGAGGCGGCGGTGTCCGCTCACAGTTCCCCCAAGGCGGCGGTGTCCGCTCACAGTTCCCCGAGGTGGCGGGTCGCGCACCGTTACCCGATGCGGCGGTTTTGTCCGCTCAAGGCTCAGAAGCGGTCGGGTCCTCACAGTTCCACCGAGGTGGCAGTGTCCGCTCACAAAGTCCCCGAGGTGGAGGTTTCCGCCTACATAAAGTCCCAAGGCGGCCGAGGGGTTCGCTCAAGTTCCCACGAGGGCGGCGGTGTGTCCGTCACAGTTCCCCGAGGCGGAGGTTTACGCTTCCAATAGTCCAAAGGCGGCTGTGTCCGCTCACAAAGTCCCGAGGCGGAGGTTTCTGTAACAGTGCCCCCGAGGTGGTGTGTCAGTCACAAGTTTCCAGAAGCGGCGGTGTCCGCTCACGTATCCAGAGGCGGAGGTTTCCGCTCACAAAGTCCCCAAGGTGGCGGTGTCCGCTCACAAAGTCCCCGAGGTGGCGGTTTCTGCTCACAGTGCCCCCGAGGTGGTGTGTCCGCTCACAAGGTTCCAGAAGCGGCGGTGTCCGCTCACAAAGTTCCAGAAGCGGCGGTGTCCGCTCACAAAGTTCCAGAGGACGGAGTTTCTGCTCACGTGCCACCGAGGTGGGCGTGTCAACTCACAAGGTCTAGAAGCGGCGGGTGTTGCTCAAAAGCTTCGTAGAAGTGGTGGTGCTGCTCCACAGTGCCCTAAGGCGGAGGTGTCGCCTCACATTCACCCGAGGGCTGGCGGTGTCCGCTAACAAGGCTCCAAGAAGCTGGTGTGTCCGGCTCACAAGGCTCAGAAAGCGGCGGTGTCCGCTAACAGTGCCCTGAAGGGAGTGTCCGCTCTCAGTTCCCCTGAGGTGGCGGTGTCCGCTCACAGTTCCTTCGAGGCGGCCATGTCTGCTCACAAAGCTCCAAAAGCGGCGGTGTCCGCTCACAGTTCCCCCAAGGCAGCGGTGTCCGCTCACAGTTCCCAAACGTCATTGCCAGCTATTCCAAGGCTCCTGCAGCCCACACCACACCACTGTGGTGGCCGCTGGTTCTGCCCCGGGTCCCCATCCCGCCGGCTCTGCCCAGGGTCCCCCTCTTTCACAAGCACCGGGCCCCCCCCCCCTTCTCTACCCGCTGGACGTTCCCCCTGTTGGCGGAGATCAGGGACGTCTGGAGCCCGTCCTTAGAGGAAGGGTCCTGTCAGGGGTCTGGGTCTGGTGTTTCTCCCTCTCACCACCAGAGGTCACTATTTCCCATCCTCTCAGACTCCTTTACCTTCACTCCACTCACCTGTTCTCTCATTACCTTATTCATTGATTAATTTGTCCCAGCTGTTTACCTGATTGCCTCTTCCTCATAAGCTGCCAGTGTTTTCAGTTCTGGGCTCGTTTGTCTCACATAGGTATCGGTTCATGCCTTTGATTTGTGACTGCCCTGTGCTCTGTTTATGTCTCGTGGTGAGCATTTATGTTACTCTGCCTTTTTCCCCTTCGGGGTGGTGTCAGTTGTGTTTTTGTTTATTTTTGTGAGTTATAAATAAAGACACCCCATCTGCCTGCACTTGAGTCTTCGCCTCTTACAGACCGTGACAATTACTTTATAGTTTTCCAAATACAATAAAACTGATTGAACCCATAACCCAAGCAGATTTGATGTAATGTGATTTTATTAAAAAAATAAGTGCACTTAATAGGGATAGATAATATTTTTCAAGAATAAACAAGATTTCCACCGCCCCAACAAGGGCCTCAAGGATATACAGTGGCAGAGGAGTAGGCTGTTTCCCGCAAGCAGGGGCAACCCATCATGGATGGTATTACCGGTGGGGTTTATTCAGATCCAGGTGCTGGCTCCTCCAAACAGGCTACATTTATACAGGGTACGTGAACACAACTTAGGCTGCGTTTACACTGCAAGTCTTAATGCACAGATCCGATCTTTTGACCATATCCGATTTTTTGGCACATCTGTTTACATTCACTTTAGACACGTCTGGTATCCGATATCTGTGTTTACATTAGCCTAATTCCCACCCAAAAGGATTGTCTGCAGTGATCGCTTTACTATGCACATGGTACCCTCGGGTTTTAAATAGCCGTGCTTTTAAAATTATTTATATAATTCACGTCGAATGGCCATTATTATTTGCCAGCATGGACAACGGCTGTCATGGATGTTTTGCAGCACAAAATCTGACTGAAGGGATAAAGACCGGAAAATAACAGTAATTTTAATTTGTTAGACTATTTTATCTACAGCTCATTAGAGGTAGAATTCTTTAGTGAAATAAAGATGATATTTATTGAAATGAATTCGAATTTAGGAGAGAGAGAGAGAGAGAGAAAACGAACGCATGCACCCACGTGCGAGTGAGCGATTGTGAAGCATTGCAAACAAGCTTGTCGGTTTAATTACAAAAACTGCTTACTTATCACCTCATTGATGAGAAATATATGTAGCTTTTAGCTTGTTAGCCGTTTAGCTTGGCGGGGGTTGAAAACAAGCTCCTGAATGTGCAATTTCTTACCTGTAAAAAGTTTCCATCTAAATAAAATGCGAGCGCATACAGCACGCGGGCATTAAAATGTCATTAAAAATCTTTGAGGAAACGGATATGTGTGTTTAGACGTAGGTCGGCTGTCCAGATATCAGATGTGTATCCGATTAAAATCCACATTTGGAAGTGGCTCAGATCTGATGCAAAAAAATCAGCTCTTGTGCGGGTTTTTGTGATTACACGTGTGCAACAAATTCCGATTCGGTGTCAGATGTGAGCGAAAGATCAGATTTTTTGTGCCAGTGTAAATGCAGCCTTAGACTAATCCTTTTTAAAACTATAATATAACATGCAGAAACCTAATGTGTTTTTCAGCTGGGGGAAATTCAGTTACCTTGTTGGAGCCACCACATACACATATAGAATCTTCTAGAGGGGTTAGTATCCAGCACACAATCACACAATATACGGTAAGATGCAATTGCCAGTGGATTCGTTTCATGGCCTTATTTGGTTAATAGGGTGATGCTTGTGAGGAGATCCGTTTCATCAGGGGGGAGTTGGGGGTTCGTTGGCACTTTCTCTTTTCTGATAGTGGCTACATTGTGCAGGATTGCACAAGCAGCCATTATTTGGGATGCTCGTTGTGGTGTTACTCTCAGGCCGTGCAGACAATTGAATTAATTTAAGGATCCCAAAAGTGTTTTCAATTCTGACCCTGGTTCTGCTGTTGGCTGCATTGAACTGCTGTTTGGACCTTGTCTCGGGATAAAAATCGCTGACAAGGATCGCTGACCGCTGTCTCCAACCAAGAGGCCATCAAACAGCCCTGTTAATAAGCATAAAACAAATATACAAGTTTACAATATAATTCCATTATTGTAAGCTTGCTGGGGTTTTGTTCTTCCAATACCTTCCTCAAAGTGCTGACTTAATGTAGACTCGTGCACAGACCCAGGGCATCTAACATCCAAGCTTGTAATCATATACTGATGGTCACAAGTCATCTCCAATTAACGGGTATGTCAGTGTAACAGGTTGACCATAATTAAAATTATATCAGATTTGACTACACATACAGTCAAACCAAAAATTATTCGGACACCAGATATAATTGTTGATATTTTTTTACTAGTGGGTGCAGGACACTATAGTTCATTTACGTGTGGATATAGTTCATTTAAGTGAGGATAGCAAAATAGAGTAAACAGTGACATATTATACCCAAAAATTCTTCATACAGTAGACTACCAGTAAAATGAATGTAGAACTCTTGGGGACCAATACAAGTATTCCAGGAAACGTCGAACTCTGACCATGTTTTGTCTTAAAGCTGGTATCGACATTATCAAGTATGAATTCGTATATGACGTTTAACTCGACGTTTTGTCATTATTTTATTACATTTTCAAAACTAACAAGATACCGAAATTAAACCTGTGTGTAATGTGCTAACATGTCTTAGTTCTGAATAAATTTTGGTTTGACTGTATATTGTTAAAAGCATACAAAAATGTGTATTAAACAGATTGTACCTGAACATTGAGGGATCTCTGTCCAGTGCAAGTAGACGTTCTCATCACCAAAGACATTCAGCATGTCATGTCCTCACTCTGGCTGACATGAAATGTGCAACTAGGCGGCACATGCCAGCTATGGCACCTATGACCCTTGGGAATCCTTTTAAAAACATTGGTTAACTTTAAGTTTTTTATCATAAGACTATTCTTAATAGGTATGCTGTATTTGAAATAATCTCACCAGCTATTTTGTAAAAGCCCTCTTTAATACACAGCGCGTCTACATGGCAAGGAAAAACAATGAATACATCAATGTATTCCTGCAGTGCAGAGACCACTTTTCTGATCGTTCGGCTGGTGGTGTTCTTGCTGATGTTCTCAGCATCACCCACCTCATGCAAATATGTACCACTTGCAAAGTACCGCAAAGCAATGCATACAATTTGCGCTACAGTCAGCACGTGGCTTCGGCGTGTCATATTGTTAATGTGCGGCTCAAGAAGCCAGCATAGATAAACTATACCATCTGCTGACAAATTATACCTTTCGTACAGACAGTCATTGGGAAAAGCTAAGGGATTTTGTCTGTCCCTAAAAATTCTTTCCTGTCGAAGTGCCCTTCGCCCCGATCTCAACGGGGTTCTCCAAAAACGGTGAATAACATAATCCCTTAGGCACACAGAAAGCGGGAAACTGGTGGTGCGTTCATTCATTGTATCAGCCACTTTGCTTACAGCTGATTGGTCCAGTTTGGGTTTGCCAGTTCCAACCCAGAATAAAACCTGCTCCGGAGCAGGGTAACTGTGTAGTGTAAGTTACCATGGCGATGAAACATGCTCAAAACCAACCCATCTTCTTGAGTTTAGTTTGCTCAAACTGAATGCAAACTCACCTGGGTAAAAACTGAAACCGGCTTCGTGATACAGGCCACAGGAGATGGATAGAAAAAAATTTCAAAGGCTATAAAAGGCATTTCAAAGGAAACTGATCAGAGAGGCTTCCAAGAGGCCTACAGCAACACTGAAGCAGTTGCAGGAATTTATGACAAAGAGTGGACATTGTGTGCATGTGACAACACCCTCTCCTAAATCACAAATTCTCCACAAAAGGCTTGACAAGAATAAAACGCTTAATTGCATTGCATGTGAATGCGGTTTGGATAAAACATGAACACATCCTCATGTAACGGTCCACATTCAAGTTCTGTGACCGGCAGCTATTGCCAAAAAACACCTAATGAAGACGTCTGCACAGGCAATGGAAACAACGGGGTTAGTGGCAGATGAGATGAAAATTGAATTATATGGCCTCAAAACCAAGCGATATGTCTGATGGAAATCCAATAAAGCTCATCATCCAAGTAACACCATTCCTACAGTAAAGCATGGGACCACGTCCCCACCGGTGGTAATATCTTGATGGGGTGTTCTATGCAGCAGGGGACTGCTAGCATCTTGGTTCATAAATCGAAATATATAAAAGACATGATCAATAGTTGGCAAAATACAATCATTTACCGGACTGAGAATAAATGGTTACCATTTGCATTATTGTGAACTTTACTATGAAAATGATGTTACTTTAGCATGATATGATGTATCCGTTGTCTACTGCAAAATCTGATCCATGGGTATTTAAAAATTACTAGACCCTCGACATTGTATGGCAGAGCGCCCATCAGGCGAAATCTAGATTCTGATTTAACCTGTCTGGTTGTAAATTTAAGTGTATGCAACCACAATTACATAGGGGGCTAGACAAAGGGATTACTATAGCCATACCTCTGATTATGTTGTGGCTTGTATTTAATTTGGTCTATAGGTGACTGTGGGGTACAGGGTCTTTTAATGCTAGCAAGCCTGGACGGGCATTGTTAAATTGATTTAGCAGAAACCTCGTGATTATCGACAGATGGACAAGTTTGTGATCAGCTGATGTGAGAGCTGAGGACCTCGGTGCGACAGTGGAACCCGTATGAAAGGGAATAAGAGTAAGAGTAAAATAGAAATAATGATAGTCTAGATAATTTATAAAAATGGAGTCAGCTAAACTAAGGGCATTCTAACCTAAATTCGAGGTAATAACAAAAGGTTACAGGCGAGGCTCGTTCAAACGCGATTCATACCAAAACATGGATAGTGCGGAGGAAATTATAAACAAATCAGAAGGTTTGCTGTGGGAGAGGGGCCACAAAATTCATGGGGCGGAAACACACACGGTGCTGGGATGTGGGTGGTAATGGTCAGAAATTCAGCGGGAGCAGCATTACGAAACAGTTCCGCACAGAGCTCTACTCCAGACTATGCTCACAGCACGTTGAAATTTTAGGCTAGGTAGACCTGCTATTTATTTTTATGTCTGGCAAGAAAAAAAGGGACGTGTGTTTCTCCTAATGTTAATTATTTCATTGAAATTTTTTTAGTGTAGGCCAGTTTATTTTATCTTTTTATTTGTTATTTTACTCTGTTTTTTTGTGTTCTCAGAAGCGCTTCAGGTGTGAATCCAGGTTCTGTTTTTGCTCTGTTATTCTGTATGCTGCTGTTTGCACGTTAAAATAAAAAATTGTTTGTATTTTTAATGGGTTACAGACACTCCTCCATTCTATTTTTATTTAATGCTAGTTTATTATTCTAATCTTATCAGTTAACGATTAATGTTCAGATAACAAGTAACGGTTGTCGGTACTGTAACGTAACCGAAATGAGAATCCCTAGTTCTGACTGATCATAAGAACCTCCAATATCTCAGAGAAGCTAAGCAAATAAATCCAAGACAAGCAAGATTGGCACTATACTTAACTTCTTAAAACTTTATTTCATATTGACCCAGTTCCAAGAATGTTAGAGCAAATGCTCTATCCTGTCTCCAAGACGACCAACCAGAACCAGTGCTTCCCTCCTCCCTTATAATCAGTCCCATTTAGTAGAATATCGATGAACAAAGTTGCTATGTCCAGGGGTGCTAGGATTGCATGTCTCCAAGGTTCTACGTCACCTTCCATCTGGGAAACTCCTTTCTGTGCCTGTTCCTCGACATCCATAGTCACACCTAGGAGCGGACTTCACAACGGATCTCCCTGCCTCGGTTGGATTTACCTGCATACTTATGATTGTGAATAGATTCTCAAAGACATGTAAACTAGTTCCAACCAATGGACTTCTGAACACCATGGAGACAGCAGAGGCCATGTTCAACCATAATTTTGGTCTCCCAGAAGACACTGTTTCAGACTGCAGTCCACAATTGATCTTGCTTGTATGGAAAGCCTTTTTCTCTCTCCTAGGAGTTACTGCAATTCTAACATCTGAATATCAGACACAGAGGAAAAATAAGGAGATTAGTCGCTTCCTGAGGACATTCTTGACTGGGCCAAGTATGCACAACTCTCTCCATCAGTCTGCAACCAGTATTACTCTCTTCCAATGTATACTCAGTTTCCAGCCACCACATTCCACTCCATCAGGCTAACCATCACATGTACTATCGGTCAATTACTGGTTTCAGAAGAGTGAGAGGGTTTGAGACAAAGCTCTCAACCACCTTTAGTGGGCAGTGTGCTATCATGAGAGCCACAGAGATGCCCAAAGAATTGATACCCTCACCTATCAGTCTGGGCAGAAGTTTGGCTCTCAACCAGGGACATCAGACTGCATCTGCCGTGTCCAAAGTACATTGGTCGCTTTCAGGTTGTATGACAAATCAATGCAGTCACTTACGAATTACAGCTCCCTGCACATTATCGTATTTAGCCAGCCTTTCATGTCTCCCACCTCAAACCATACTACCCACCTGTCTCTGATGCATTCACAGAGCCTGACCCCAGTGACGACCCCCCCAGTGCCGATGGTAGTTGATGAGGAATCCATCTATTCTGTGAATTGAGATTCTGGACTACCTGTGGTGGCCTTCTTGAATAATCGACTGGGAAGGGTATGCGCCCAGGAGAGATCTTAGGTACCACTTGATGACAACTTAGATCCCACTCTCTTGACGGACTTCCATCACCAACATCCTGTAACAACAACTGTAACAATGTAATGCTTGAGTATTAGTGAGGGGTTAAATTGTTTATCTTGTTAACATATTTTTCACTTTAAAATAATGATCGAAATCACTAGTAGTTTTTGTAGACTGATGAGGTAACGCTTGAGTAATTACTGAAGGGTTAACTAGTTTTTCACCTTAAAATAATGGTCCAGTTTTGAGGCTTTGATCTCATGGCGTAGAGACGTGTTGAGTCTTGCTCCTGCAACTTTTTATTCTATAACTGCCTTAAAACCCCACTGTCACACTACAAGCCAGAGACTCAATGTATGGATGCAAACAGGAGGGTTTATTGACAAATCAGAAAGAAAGTTGATGACAGGTGAGTATGAGAAGGTAGAGAGTTCTTGGGTTCTTAGCTCTGGGTAATTGCTGGTTCATCCTTTGCAGGTATCCGGGGGGGTGGGATAGGCGGAGAACAGGATTGATGGAGCTTCTAGGGGTAATTAAACAACAGGTAAGTATCAGATAAGGAGTCAGGCATAGTTCAAGCAAGTAAACTGTAGACCAGACAGCGTGTGGTGATATAGCCTTGATGAGTGACTGCAGGTTCGGGTGATTAGAATTTGGGTGATTGGGATCTGGTGTGTGTCGAGGTAGGTGACAGTGGTGACGTGAGTGACTGAGCTGTTTCCCTGACATTACCCCCTCCTCCAGGGGCGGCTCTTGACGCCCTTATTGCAAGTCAAGTCCAAGTCACCTTTTTTTATATAGCTCTTTTAACAATATAGATTGTGTCAAAGCAACTGAACAGCATTAATTAGGAAAATAGTGTGTCAATAATGCAAAATTACAATAGTAAACACTCATTTTTCAGTTAAAGGCAGTTCATCATTGAATTCAGTGATGTCATCATCCAGCTCAGTTCAGTTTAAATAGTATCTGTGCAATCAAGTCGACGATATCGCTGGAAATTAAGTGTCCCCAACTAAGCAAGCCAGAGGCGACAGCGGCAAGGAACCAAAACTCCATCGGTGACAGAATGGAGAAAAAAACCTTGGGAGAAACCAGGCTCAGTCGGGGGGCCAGTTCTTCTCTGGCCAGATGAAACCAGCAGTTCAGTTCCAGGCTGCAGCAATGTCACATTGTGTAGAGGACTCATCTGTTTCCTGTGGTCTTGTCCCGGTGGCCGTCTGAGACAAGGTCTTTACAGGGGATCTGTATCTGGGGCTCATCTAGTTGTCCTGGTCTCCGCTGTCTTTCAGGGCTGTAGAGGTCCTCTCTAGGTGCTGATCCACCATCTGGGCTGGATACGTACTGGATCCGGGTGACTGCAGTGACCATCTGATACAGACTGGATCTGGTGGCTATGGTGACCTCGGAATAAGAGAGAAACAGACTAATATTAGCGTAGATGCCATTCTTCTAACGATGTAGCAAGTACATCGGGTGTTATGGGAAGTGTTCCCGGTTCCGGTTGACCTAATTAATGCAGCCTAAAAATCCTTTAACGGATTTGAATATTAGAAATGTGTTAGTGTGTTATGTGTAAACCAGGTTAAAGAGATGGGTTTTTAATCTAGATTTAAACTGACAGAGTGTGTCTGCCTCCCGAACAATGTTAGGTAGGTTATTCCAGAGTTTGGGCGCTAAATAGGAAAAGGATCTGCCGCCCGCAGTTGATTTTGATATTCTAGGTATTATCAAATTGCCAGAGTTTTGAGAACGCAGCGGACGTGGAGGACTATAATGTAACAAGAGGTCGTTCAAATGCTGAGGTGATAAACCATTCAGGGGTTTATAAGTAATAAGTAAGATTTTAAAATATATACAATGTTTTTAATAGGGAGCCAGTGCAGTGTTGACAGAACCGGGCTAATATGGTCATACTTCCTGGTTCTAGTAAGAACTCTAGCTGCTGCATTTTGGACCAGCTGGAGTTTGTTTATTAAGCATGCAGAACAACCACCCAATAAAGCATTACAATAATCTAACCTTGAGGTCATAAACGCATGGATTAACATTTCTGCATTTGACATTGAGAGCATAGGTCGTAATTTAGATATATTTTTGAGATGGAAAAATGCAGTTTTACAAATGCTAGAAACGTGGTTTTCAAAGGAAAGATTGCTATCAAATAGCACACCTAGGTTCCTAACTGATGATGAGGAATTGACAGAGCAGCCATCAAGTGTTAGACAGTGTTCTAGGTTATTACATGCAGAGTTTTTAGGTCCTATAATTAACACCTGTTTTTTCAGAATTTAGCAGTAAGAAATTACTAGTCATCCAGTTTTTTTATATCAACTATGAATTCCGTTAGTTTTGCGAATTGGTATGTTTCACCAGGCCGCGAAGAAATATAGAGCTGAGTATCATCAGCATAACAGTGAAAGCTAACACCGTGTTTCCTGATGATATCTCCCAAGGGTAACATGTAAAGCGTGAAAAGCAGCGGTCCTAGTACTGAGCCTTGTGGTACTCCATACTGTACTTGTGATCGATATACCTCTTCATTCACTGCTATGAATCGCTGGTGGTCAGATTAGTATGATTTGAACCATGCTAATGCATTTCCATTTATGCCAACAAAGTTTTCTAGTCTATGCAAGAGAATATTGTGGTCAATAGTGTCGAACGCAGCACTAAAGATCCAATAGCACTAATAGAGAGATACAACCACAATCAGATGATAAGAGCAGATCATTTGTAACTCTAATGAGAGCAGTCTCAGTACTATGATACGGTCTAAATCCTGACTGGAAATCCTCACAGATACCATTTTTCTCTAAGAAGGAATATAATTGTGAGGATACTACCTTTTCTATTATCTTGGACATAAAAGGGAGATTCGAGATCGGTCTGTAATTAACTAGTTGTTTGGGGTCAAGTTGTGTTTTTTTTTTGATGAGAGGCTTAATAACAGCCAGTTGAAGGTTTTGGGGACATATCCTAATGACAATGATGAATTAATGATATTCAGAAGAGTATCTATGACTTTTGGAAGCACCTCTTTTAGTAGCTTAGATGGAAAAGGGTCTAACATACATGTTGTTGGTTTAGATGATTTAACAAGTTTATACAATTATTTCTCTCCTATAGTAGAGAATGAGTGTTGTGAGTGTAGAATTGTCCTCTTTTTTGTTGTTTGGTGTGGGTCCCCCCCCCCCCCAGGCGCTCTATAGCAATCTAGCTAATGCGATACTGTAAGCTGACGGCTGCATGGTTACAATTTTATCTCTAATAGTATCGATCTTAGAAGTACAGTAGTTCATAAAGTCATTACTGCTGTGTTGTTGGGAAATGTCATCACTTGTTGATGCTATATTTTTGATAAATTTAGCCACTGTATTGAATAAATACCTGGGGTTATGTTTGTTTTCTTCTAAAAGAGAAGAAAAGTAATCAGATCTAGCAGTTTTTAATGCTTTTCTGTAGGATAGGTTACTTTCCCGCCAAGCAATACGAAATACCTCTAGTTTTGTTTTCCTCCAGCTGCGCTCCATTTTCCGGGCTGCTCTCTTTAGGGTGCGAGTGTGCTCATTATACCACGGCGTCAGACTGTTTTAATTAATCTTCCTTAAGCGTAAAGGAGCAACTGTATCTAAAATGCTAGAAAAGAGAGAGTCCATAGTTTCTGTTACATCATCAAGTTATTCTGAGGTTTTAGATATGCTAAGGAATTGAGATAAATCAGGAAGATTACTTACAAAGCAGTCTTTTGTGGTAGAAGTGATGGTTCTACTATACTTGTAACAAGGAGAAGAATTTATAGTTTTAGTTATATGAAGTTTGCACAAGACTAAATAATGATCTGAGATATCATCGCTTGGCTGCATAATTTCAACACCATCAACATCAATTCCATGTGACAGTATTAAATCTAGAGTACGATTTCTACAGTGAGTAGGTCCTGAAACGTGTTGTCTAACCCCAATAGAGTTCAGAAGGTCTATGAATGCTGATCCCAATGCATCTTTTTCATTATCAATATGGATATTAAAATCACCAACAATTAAAACTTTATCTGCAGCCAGCACTAACTCGGATATAAAATCAGCACATTCTTTAATAAAGTCTGTAGGTGAAGAACAATGTCCATCTGCCTTGACGAGGGTTGAGTCTTTTAGCATTTGTGAGATATTGTAGATTCTTATGGTCAGTGAGGACAATGGAAGGATGGTGGGCTCCCTCCAGCCAGTGACGCCACTCTTCCAGAGCTAATTTGATGGCGAGCAGTTCCTGGTTGCCGATGTCGTAGTACTGCTCCGCTGGGGTCAGTTTTCTGAAGTAGTAAGCGCAAGGATGGAGGCTGGGAGGCTCACCATACTGCTGCGACAGCACGGCCCTGACTCCGGTGGTGGAGGCGTCCACTTCCACCACAAAGGGAGCTTTGGTGATCGGGATGACGAAGGATAGGGGCCGTGCTGAAGACTTCCTTGAGCTGTTCAAATGCTTCATGGATGTTGGAGATTCAGGACAGGGACTTGGGCTTACCTCAGAGGAGGGTAACCGAGATGACGTAACCGTTGATGATGTAACCGAGGAACTGAACCGTAGAGCGATGGAATTCGCACTTCTTCAGTTTAAGGTAAAAGGTGATGTTGTCGGTGCCTCTGGAGGACCTGCTTCACGTGGTGGCGATGTTCAGCCAGGTTCCGGGAGTATATGAGGATATCATCGATGTAGACTATCACGAAGCGATGAAGGAACTCCCGGAACACCTCATTCATGAAGCCTTGGAAGACTGACGTTGAGTTAGCTAGGCCATACGGCATGACCCGTTATTCATAGTGGCCTGTGGGAGTGATGAATGCCGTCTTCCACTCGTCGCCTTCCCGGATTAGAAGAAGGTTGTAAGCTCTTCGCAGGTCCAACTTGGAGAAGATGCGGGCTCCACGGAGTTCCTCGAGGGTGGCTGGGACCAGGGGAAGTGGGTATGGCAGCTTTACCATCTGGGAGTTCAGCATGTGATAATCGATACACGGCCTCAAGCCCCCGTCCTTCTTGCCCACGAAGAAGAAGCTCAAGGCACCTGGTGGACGGCTTCGTCGGGCTGACAGGCTGACAAATGTTGGGAGATGCATATGGCTCTCTACACAAAGCTTTCTAAACCCATCGTATCATCGTAGATGGCCATTTGAGCGCGAATGCGAGGGTCCAATCCCTGCTTGTAGGCACTAAGGACGGCAGCTTTGTTCCAGCCACTAGTCGCCGCTAGCGTCCAAAATTGCAGGGTAAAGTCGCTGATGGTAAAGGAGCCTTGACACAGCCACAGTAGTTGGTCTGAGACGGATAACATTCCTGTAGCAGAACCAAACGCTTCCTAGAAATGATTAGTGAAGGCATCATATGAGTTGATTATGGTACTATAGGTGTTCCATATGAGAAGATATAGAGATTTCTTGGGTTCTTAGCTCTGGGTAATTGCTGGTTCGTACTTTGCAGGTATCCGGGGGGAAGAATGGGATCTGCGGCGAACAGGAGCTTCTAGGGGTAAGTAAGCAACAGGTAAGTATCAGATAAGGAGTCAGGCATAGTTCAAGCAAGTGAACTGTAGACCAGACAGCGTGGGACTGAGTGGAGTGTGGTGATATAGCTAGCTTGATGAGTGACTGCAGGTGCGGGTAATTAGAACTTGGGTGATTGGTGTGGGTCGAGGTAGGTGACGGCGGTGACGTGAGTGACTGAGGTGTTTCCCTGACACCCACGACTTATTTCTATTTTACTACTAATTGGATAATATTGTCATCATACACATATCTGTATCGAATTATGGCAGCTAAATCAGCAAAACAAGGCAAAAAGGATCAGAAAGTTGAGGCGTGCGGAGATAACGGTAAAGATGTTAGCATGGCAGCTATCGCTAACCTTCTGGAGGAACACCGGTCTGCTCTCTCTGCAGACTTTAAAACCACTGTTTCGACAGTGCTGGACCAAATTCAAGTTACCGTGACAGAACACACCTCGAAGATTGCTTCGTTCGAGACCCACACAAATTCACAGGATGAGCGCATACATGCCTGAGAAACTACATGTGCCATGTTAACAGAGAGCAACGCTAAACTGCCAAAGACCTAAAATCTTGTAGTCGGCATAATAACATAAAAATGATTGGACTACCTGAATCCATTGAATGACCTTGGCCCTCTGTCTTCTTCTTGGAGCTACTAGCAGAAGTGTTTGGGGACGGAGTCCTAGAATCTCCACCAGAATGTGATAGAGCGCATCTGTCACTCTCTGACAAACCGAGGCCAGGGCAGAGGCCTAGGCCTGTTATCATCCAGCTTCACAGCAGAAAGAAAAGATCATCTGCGAGGCTAGAGAGCAGAGGGGAAAGCTTTACTATCGCAGCACTCCTATTGCTATCTACGAGGATTATGCTCCGGAGCTACTGGAACAACGTTCCAAGTACAAAGAAGTGCTGCGTGAACTTTACAAACTGGGCCTAAAACCGGTGCTGTTGTTCCCGGCCAAGCTTACTATCGTAACGAAGGAGGGCGATAGGAGAAAACTTGCATCGGTCACTGAAGCTAAGGACTACATTGCATCTTTACCTTCTGCTGAGAACTAAATCCATAGCATCTGATGCAGTAATTTGTGGCTGGTTCGGTTTGTGAGTCAAGATTGAGGAGTGTTTGTATAATGTTTTGATTCCTATACAGACTTAAGTGGTTGACTGATTATTGCTTGGTTGTTGCATCTGAATATGCCTATGTTCTGTTTATTCTAGATTTATAAGATGCCACTTGTTATTATGGATGGGCTGTGTGCAACCCCTCGGTTCATTTTATATTTTAGTTTTTGCAATATCTTGGTCGCTATACTCACCCGCTCTTTAGGCTTTGCTGTGATGCCTATAGTATGTGTTGTCATAATATTTTAGATTCGTTCTGTACCCTTTATGTTTATATTATTGGTATATTCATGAATTCATATTGTAAAGAGAAAAAAAAAAAAAAAAAAATATGGGTATGTGTACATAGTTTTTATTGTTATTGTTGTTATGTTTGATTGCTCTTATTGTTATTTTATTTATATTATTATCAATATTATTATTAGAATTTTTATTTTATTACGTTTTCTTCCCTCCATTGTAGTAGGTAGTACTTATGGTTCTTACATTTATTCTGTTTCTATTTATTTTGTTTAATTCATGAGTCAGAGGCTGGATTTCTTTTTCTGCCGCTGCGCACACCCATTGACTGTACATCTTGTTGAGTGTCCCAAGTCTTTATGTTATGTATTCTTTATACTTATACTTTTCCCTTTTTTTCTTTGGTAAATGTACATTTTGTTTATCCACTTACCCTTGTACTTACTCTTTGTCCAATTATTATTTAAATTACAAGAAGGGGGGTTGACCTTCATGTAAGTGGTGGGAATAAGACGTCGGAAGTCTTGAAAGTGTTGAGCTGTTTTGCTCAGAAAATGTTTGCTCTTTGAGGGATATCTTTGAGGCTACAATTGGGTTGTTTGATCGATAATAAATTGCAGTTTGGCTGCCTACCAGGTTATAAGTAAAGTTAGTTATTTTTAATTAATCAAATGGCAAAAGTTAGCCTTCAAGTTAGCCTTGGATGGGTTTAAATATCTGGGCATTTTTATAACTAATTCGTTTAAAGACTTGTTTTTTAAGAATTTTATACCACTTTTGGACAAATATAAATTAGATTTTGCAAGATGGAGCTCCCTCTCCCCATTTTTAACATGTCGCTCGAATCTTATTAAAATGGTTATCCTGCCACAATTCTTGTATCTTCTTCAGCATGTCCCAGTCTGCATTAATAAATCATTTTTTAATTAATTTAGACCAGCAATTGAATGGGTTCCTTTGAAGTAACAAGCCAGCTCGTATAAGAAAATAAGTTCTACAGCTTCCCATATCGGATGGGGGTTTAGCATTCCTTACTTTCGAATATTTGTTCTCAGCTTCTTCTTGAGGTACACAAAATTTCGAGCAACCCAGTAGTTATTAACACTATTAAGATTTGGCTTCAATTTAGGAAACAATTCGGTTTGCAAAAAGCTCCAATTTACATGCCAATTTCAAATAATCACTTATTTCTCCTGCCCCTTTCATACCGTGTCTTCGATATTTGGGCAAGTAAGGGCTTTTCTACTTTGAATTACTTGTATGAAAAATAAATATTCTCTTCTTTCTCAGTTAAATTCTTAACTGTCTTCCTAATAGCCATCTTTTTTGTTTTCTTCAAGTGAAGCACTTTATTCAAAAGTTATTTCCCAATTTTCCCAATCGGCCCACTGATTTAGAACTTGATTTAATTCTCAACCTCGACCCTGGTCAAAGACAGCTGATATCCACTATCTATGTTAAAATAATCTCCCTAACCCCATCTTTAGTTGACTCTCTTAAACTAACCTGAGAGCAGGATTTGGGTATCGATAAATCTGAAGACCAGTGGAAAAACAGTCTTAAGCCCTATTCGC